>JACEVL010000087.1:916791-969291 GCA_020284085.1 Aporrectodea caliginosa | reverse complement strand
AAGCACGATTCGTATGAAACTCGAGGCAGCTCCCTAATACTTAGCTTTCATTTATTCCTGTGCAGAAATCATTATAGCTATCTATAGTCTTTATGGCTGACTAGGCGACACCTTGGATCAGATGACAATTTTTCATCGAAAGAATGTCATCCCTAAGTCACGGATCTTTAGTCAAACTTAAAAAACGAGGCGCATGCAAGGATTCGATTCCGTAGAAGAGAAAATTGGTCGATAAATCGTAGAAAGAGGTGGACACTGATTGAAGTACGTTTTTGACATTTTATTCATTCATTCATTTCAGGAATTTATATAGCGCCCCTTCAAGAAGCCTACTCAGAGGCGCTCATATATACATGTATGTATTGCGATGCTGGTGATCGAAGGTGTAAGTGGTTTGCAAGGAGAAGGTCAATATTAACACTGTATATACGTATACATGTATCATGTATGTATGGATGGATGTATGGATGCATGTATGCATGCATGTATGCATGTATGTATGCAGGCAGGCAGGCATGGATTTATGTATGTATGTATGTTGTGCAAATGAGCGCAGATATTTATAGTTTCAGCAGTAGATGCGACTGGAAGATCCATGAACTTGCTTCTTATTTAAAACAGAATTGCACTTCAAGCCTATCAGAGCGGCTTTATTCTGTTTCCTCTTTACTTTGGTTATAAAAACTGACTGGCGAGTCACTTTAGTCCGCGGGCCAAAGTTTGGGAACCATTGATTTAGAAGCAAGACAGAAATACTCACCATTGGATTTTGGAGCGAGTGCAGAAATGCTCAGGTGTTACAGTATGTCATGGTTCTTTAACAACGATTTTATTAACCCTCAGGCTACCAAGGTTTTTTTGCGACATCGGCTACCAAGGGGGGTTGAGACGACCCCCTGGATTTCGTGTTTGGTTTCACATATCATAACTTGTAATACAGCATTGGATGATTCAGCATTCATTTCTGCACAGAATGGTATATAGGCCTATAGTTGTACATTATGTGAATGCACCTCGAAATTACATCACTTTTAACAACGGAACCCCTTAATTAGCGATATTTTATATTATTGCGTACATTTTGTACTTTTGGATAAACAAATATAAGATTATGTGTGTTTTGAAACTGATATATGTATCCAAGATACAAACATGCATCCCTACATATGTGTATATACGTATAAATATACATCATACATATATATTAGGGTGTCTCTTAAAAATGAAAGTTTAAATTTTTAATCTCTCACCCTTTCAAGTTGTTAGGTTCATGAAAAAACAATTTTAGAAAAAAGTTGGTGGAAATCGAATAATATTTAGAGGTGGCCCTTTGATGTCAAAGTTTTAGCACTGTAGGGCTATTGTTTATTACTATATGCTACATAGTTCGAATCATTAAAAGAGGTACAGATTGTCCTATTAATTTGCCAATTCAATCTAAAGAAGGAGCGAAGCAGGCTACTACTTCATCATCATCATCATCATCATCATCATCATCATCATCATCATCATCATCATCATCATCATCTAGTACTGCAGAAGAGAAAGAAGATTACCATCATTCTTGTGCTTCCGGCGATGGCCAATCCCCAAAGAGAGAACGGTTAAACATAATGTCTAGCACTCGACAGAACCAGCGCCTCAACCAGAAGTGCCACCTTCATTGTCAGTGAAGTTGCATCTAGCCTTTTGCAGAACGTTACTGCATGATTTGAATATTAGCAGGAGTACAATTCATTGCTCCATGACCAAACTTCATTCCACCAAGTCGAACAAGCTAAACTCAGAGTTCACTGTAACTGTACATTTGACATTTGACAACACATTGGGATGGGAAGCTAATGGAAGATCTAACTTCCGCAGAGCATATCGATCGTCTTCCAATTCTTATATCAGGTGTTGGAATGAAGCAGCTACTCGATGTTCCGAGACTTCCATCCGGAACTACCGAGGACCAAGCCACTGACGTCATCATGTCTTTAGAGGAATGGAGTATTATGGATCGTGTTGCGGGGTTGTGCTTTGACACAAATACTGTCCTGCCAAAGGCTGACAATGATGGTGGCATTTCTGGTGCTTGCGCGATTATAGAGCAGAGGCTTGGAAGAGATTTGCTCTTCTTGGCATGTCACCATCATATGGCAGAGCCAGTGGTTTGGGCGACTTTCGAAGGGACAAGTGGTGCATCTACTGGCCCTGAAGTTCTTCTATATAAGCTATGTTGGAGGCATGACGTTTTCATTTGCAGGTTCCAGGCACCATGCATTGTGCCAGATGGATGACCAAGGTTATACAGACGATTAAAATCTGGCTCTTTCGTGATCAGTTCCAAATGACTGCTTCAGAGAAGAGAGGAATTCGTGATCGGGCAACTTTTGCAGTTATCATCCACCTCAAGACCTGGATTACTGCCCCAATCGGAGTTAAGCACCTCTGAACGACTTCCGACTCATGATTGAACTCCTAAAATACCCACATGAAGCCATTTTCAGCACAACAAGCAAAAAGCTTGGACTTCATCTATATGGTACTTTTCTGAGGAGCTGGTCGAACTGGTTCTTTTTGGTTCCATAGTGTCTGTGGAGATGAAGAGACTGATGTTAGCCACCATGGACGACCCAGTCCGGATCATCTAGTGATATCCACCAAAGCGACCAAATGTTAAAACTGCTGCATTATGGGCACCGGGGCCAGGAGTAGTTCTGCGCGATAAACACTCTTCTTTTTTTGGCCTTCCTAAGACTTTCCTTCCCATGGATTCGTCTGAATGCGATGAAGAGGAAACATTCCGGGGGAATTGCGCATCATCAGCGGGTTGGCAGTCGTCAATGACAGGGCTAAGTGAGGCGTGGCCCTCATTAAGAAGTTGACTGCCAGGGAGGAGCAACTAGAATTCCTCCTTCAAGTTGTCTCCGCCCATCGACGTAAATTTCTGGACTGCTGCGAAAAGACTTTTATGGCAACATATTCCGGGAAATTAGTCATTAATTCTAACACACGTAATTATGAGCGATATATATATGTATATATATATACCATATATATAGACCCTATATAAACATATAGATAGTAGAGAATTTTCTAGATAAGCAATACAAATGATTAGTACTACAACTGGCGGTTAATTATCATGTAGCATCATATACTTCCCATTGCACCAAGTATCATTAATTTTCTAAACTTCACGGCTCGAGGGCCACCTCTAAATATTATCCGATTTAAATGAATTTTTTTTATAAAATTTTATTTTTGTGAACCTAACAACTTGGAGGGGTGAGAGAGAGAGAAATAGAAACTGTTTTTTTACTATATGCTAAGAGACACCCTAATATATATCCATACATATATATATCGGTTTACGTTGTGATGCTGTATTCAGCCATTTTCACACAGATTACGGGTATTATTATTTATTTTGATCACTTCCGGTTTTCAAAAGACAAACATGTAAGTATGCAAATGAAGCCCTACATTCCCTCTAAAGAATGGTATATTTGTTTCTCTTCCAGGAAGATAAATGAATACGCTACAGACAAAAAACTAAGGGGTATTGCTTCCATTCAGCCATTTTTCACGCATATTACGCTTATTATTATTTATTTTGATCACTTCCGGTTTTCAAAAGACAAACATATAAGTACCTAAATGAAGCCCTGCATTCCCTCTAAAGAATGGTATATTTGTTTCTCTTCCAGGAAGAAAACTGAGTACGCTATAGACGAAAAACCAAGGGGGTCGTATCAACCCCCCTCCTGGTACCTCGGGTATATCGGGTGTAACTTTTGAATGGCGTGAGATATCACAATGATGTTTACCTCAAAATGTGCGCAAATGATCCTACTACAGCTACCTAAATTATCAAAATTATAATCCACATTGAACGAGTTTTCGAAGCAAAAACCTAGGGGGTCGTAATAACCCCCCTTGGTAGCCCGAGGGTTAAGAAAGCGTAAAAGTCACATATATGCATAGAGGAAACTCAGGCTGAGTAAGCAAGGCACTGTGGCCGATTGGTTAGAGCGCTTGGCTTGTAACGCGAAGAGTACGGGTTCGAGCCTCCATTCAGGCGCTTAATTAATTACCTTGTATGGACGTTGACCAAGTCCTTCACTCACAATTGCTCAACGCCATCGAATGTTCTGTCTTATGGTCGTGTGCAATTCTGAACTTTGAAAGGAGGGCAATATCAATACACAGTTGTATTGTATCATCGTATTGTACAAGTTTTGTGGACACTCCCAGTGACCAATCTCAGCTAATAAGTTGAATGATTCAACATTCCTCGGTAGAAATCGTTTCGTCTTTGATAGAACCAAGGATAATTGTGCACAAGGCAAGGTCTTCTCCTTACATAAATGAAGGTAGGAGCCACAGAGAAAAGAGGAATTTACGGTAGAGGTTGATCGAGTCTGACTTAAACGGGTTCCTAATGAAAACCTGGTCTTACGGGACTCTTAACGCTTTAATGACGAGAGTGCACTAAAAGCGACTGGGAGGCCAATGCAGCAAGTCGTTAAGGTGCTAACTCTGTCCGTTCGCTCTTTAATATCCATCGGTCTCGGCCTCTGCTTGTCTGTCTGCCTGTCAGTCTGTCTGTCTAGCTGCCTGGCACTACTCCGACTGACAGGCGAACGTCACAAGGGAAACGAAAAACCGGAGACAGGGATGGCTGCTAAACTACTTATTTTGGCAATGTTAAATTTCGTAAGAAGTGCAATAACAGTAATCAATGTTGGCCTACAGAGAAACAGAACAAAGAACAGATCACCATCCCATGTCTATAGGGAACTACTCAGTGGTGCTCCCGGCTACAGCACGGCCAAAGATACCAGTTTTAAGATTAATATAGGACATGCCAGTGAGAGAGTTCTGAGAAGTAGGTGTAGCTACCATGGGAGCCCATTCCAGGCAGTCGAGTCTACAATTTCGTAGAATCCGATTTCAACATTAGTTCTGGAGTTGTTCGCGATAACCTAGTGATTAGCACCCTGGACTGTCAATCCTGACATCGAGCCTCGAGGATTCTTATGATATCCCCACCAGGCAGATTTTGTTCGAGATTTAAACTCCATTTGCAACCCATAGCCAACTCAGCTATAATGAGTACAGTGACCGTACACTGTGGGTGGGAAGGTCCGGCGGATGAGGGAGATGAATGGCCACCCGCCCTCATGTGCCGAGGCTAAGAAAATGAAGTCGCTAACACTTCATTCCCATTGCTACTTCTTGGGGCTAGCTCACGAGGCTGTAATAATGGTGGTGCATAGTATTGTATTTTATTGTATTGTATTTAAACATTTATAAAGCGCCTCACACAGTGGACACCAATCAGAGGCGCTCCCAGTGCGAAAGTCCTCGAGAATAAAAACAAGTTTTTAGGTAGCAAAAAGATGTAGCAGGGCCACCATAGTGATGACAGTAGTCGCTGCTATGACTAGAGTTGACTCGTAATGGTACATAATGTCTACGGAGGTCAGCATCTGACCTCCATAGAAATATTCGACGGTTACTGTCTAGGGGATGATTACTTGATTAGTCGGAAATCTGAGATATTTGTGGATTGTGTTTGGGCATTATTAGAGATTAAAGTGATTGGAGATTGTTCTTGATCATCCTTCGACATTTAAGTCTTGGAGATTGCGTTGGGTACTATTAGCGCTTAAAATTCTTGGTTTTATTTATGGGACATCTCCCTTTCCAGAGCATAAGATTTCGATAAAAACTGGATCTATTAATGCATGAAATCGAAGAACAACAGAAATAATATTATACATTCTTTTCTATAATCGTTCAAGTAATTTTTCACAAAAGCATGAAACGCCATCGATTATAATTCATCAATACTTCGTATACCTTTATAAATAATAAAATAATAATAATAATAATAAATAGAAATAATACTAAATAGAAATAATAAAAATAATAACAATACACTAATACATACATGCATACATACATGCACGTATATTCTTTCAAAGATTGATATACCAAGATGTTTATGATCTTCAAGTAGGCTATTATATACATGTACCTCGCTGTGTCCGCGTGTCAGCGTATAAGCGATTTAAAGCCTTTGTAATAAAATATAATTCCACTTAGAAAATCAATTTATGTAGCCTACTATATTATGTCCATTATACTATATATATATATATGTATGTAGGCCTATAGCTGCAGTCACAAGTCGTCTAGATGTAATAGGTATATACATACATATGCAGGATATGGACTTAAATAAGTCGCACGTACATGCGAATGTTGATTAGCATTATATAATACATAATTATTTATATCTGTACATAGATAGGCTGCCGGGTAATGACGCAATGGTATCAGTACATTTCTCCTCCCGGACATCTCCCTCCCTGAATATACCTACTCTGTGTGTGTGTCACAGTGTGTGAGTAGGTGTGTGTAGGTGTGTGTGTGTAGTTGTTTGTGTGTATGTAGGTGTGTGTAGGCGTTTGTAGGTGTGCGTGTAGATGTGTGTGTAGGTGTGTGTAGGTGTGTATATGTGTGTATATGTGTGTGTATGTGTATGTGTGTGTTAGTGAGTATGAGAGTCGTTAGCGATATCACACCTGAGGTTCCTCGAAGCGTCCTTAATCTTCGCTCCTCCACCGCCCCCACCCACTCCCACTCCCCCTACCCCTACCCCTCCGACGGAACTGCTATAGTAAGCCATCGTGCTTATCATGTCCCTATACGAAGTTCCCCTGGCCAACAGGACCTTCCTCCTGATAGAAGCCCTTAACGGCTGCTGCAGCTGGTTCTGCTGGTAGTAGTTCAGCTGCTGGTGACCCCTGTGGTGACCCCCACTTGACCTCCGAACACACGACGTCATCTCTCGCATGACCTTTCGGAATGACGGATTGACGATGCAGTAGAGAATGAAGTTCGCCGAAAAGTTCACAGTCTGCATGAGGTTCGTAACAACCTCTATTGTCATGTACGTGTAGTTCTGGCTGAGGTCACCACCGATCAGGTACGCGATCTGTTTAACTATCTCGGAGGGGGCGACGAGCAGGAAGAACATTACGACGATGCTGACCAGGGTGACTGTTATGCGGTTACTGGCGTCCTGGTCAAGGGATATCCGGCGGCGGTGGCGGGCGAGGGAGCGACCGACGTTTTCGTTCATCCGCTGACGGAGGTCGTATGACCGGTGGATCTCCCGGGCGAGAGATACGTTGCAAAGGACGAGAAAGAGAGGAGCGGGATGAGGTTTCCTAAGGACGGACCAGAGTCCGCGGTACGTGTGGTCGAGGAGTTTGTCCGTACCGATCGGGCGGACGACGTACTGGATGGTGGACGTGGTGGTGTTGTCGTCTGGGAGTGGGGTTTGTTGATGTGGAGTAAGTGGAAGAGTTGGGGTTTGATGGGGTGGAGACGGAAGTGGAAGAGGGTCCATGGAGTATCGCCAGAAGACTGGGACGTTGAAGAGAACGGAGGCGAGGTACACGATGACGATGACTGCTCGCGTTCGGTGGAGACTGATGAAGTTGCGCGACTTGAGCGGGTGACATATGGCCAGATACCTCTCGGTTGACATGACGACCGTTAACCAGGTGCTCGTCATTATAAAGATGTTGATGACGCCGGCACAGTAGCAGCCGTAGTAGGCGAGGAAGGACTTCCCTTCGAAAACCATGTCCTCGGGGAGGAAAGTCGACGGGAAGGCGCTGATACAGAAGGACATGTCGGCGACGGCCAGGGCGATGAGGCAGGCGTTCGCCGACCGCTCCATGGCCCGGAGAGAGTGCTGGACGCGGCGACCGGTCAGGATCAACAGGTTCATGACGTTGCCGAGGAACCCGACGACGCAGATCGTTGGCAGGCCGAACGTGTAGAGAGTCGTGTAGACGTTTTCGTAGACCAGAACGTCCCATGTTTTAATCGCGTCTTCTTCCCCCATCGATTGGCCGCCGCTGTGGCTTTGTCGCGAAGGAGCGTCGGCCGCCTGGCACGGCGCTCCCTTCTCTTCAACGTTCGTCTTCGTTCCTGCGACTTCTCTTGGCAACTCTCCACAGAAAGTTCTGTGGAGACAAAGGCGACGTCCGTCTTCTATTGTTTCTCCTTCCGTTGCTACTACTTCTCCTTCGCCAATTTTCGGTCTAATTTGATTGCAATCTTAGTCCAAGAAGACACTGTTCTTCTCCTACTTTGGTTATTCCTCCTGATGGTTCTCTGTCTGTCGCTACTCCTTCTCATCCACCAATTTTCGTTCTATTCTATGGCACTCTTAGTCCAAGAAGCCACTGTTCTCCTGCTCCTTATTTTATTACTTCCCTATTCTCGTTATTTCTCCTTCTCCTATTGATTCTCCTCCTGTGGGCCGTGGCTACTCCTTCTCCTCCACCAATGTTCGTTCTAATTTAATTGCAATCTCAGTCCAAGAAGCGCCTGTTCTTCCCCTCCTTGTCCTATTAATTCCCCTATTCTCTTTGCTTCCTCCTCCTCTATTGCTTCTCCTCCTCTCCTCTTCGCCTACTTCTCCTTCTCCTCCTCCCACTAGTGACCGTCTCGTTCTTTCTCGAACGCAGTTTATCCTCTTCTGAGTTCGATTTTCATTCTGTTACGGTCCAGCGAACCAAAAGCAATTCCAATTTCCCGTCTTTCAGTTGAAGTATTCGTCCACTGCTTGGCCGATGTTTTTTCATTCTTGCTCAATGCTCTGTTTCTGCTTTCATCCGAAATTCTTAGAGCGACCTGAAAACAATTCGAACAAGCCATTACAACAGAATATTTGCCGCAGTCAGTGCTACAATTATTGCCACAACATTACCAAAATAGTACCATTGCAAGATAATAGGCTAATACTCGCTAGTTATTGACTTCTTTGCCACGTGAACCACAAGGACGCAATTCTGAGGCGTTTCCATAGACACTTCGTAGTAGTCAATATATCAACGTTCATAGCGACCCGCTAAGAATACGACTGGCTTAGTAACAGGTCATGTCTGGTTTGCTCTTAACACTGTACTGAACAAGTGTTATACGACGATATAAAAGATTTATGACGAATGAAGTATTTATTTTATTAGTTTAAATAGGAGCACTAACGTTCAGGGACAAATATTCATTCATTCATTCATTCCGAGAATTTAAATAGCGCCTCTTCAAGAGACGTATACTCAGAGGCGCTCCATTGTTGAAACAATGCTTTTTTCAGCCGGAGCGGTCAGGAACGGCGTTCCGGTACCTTTTTCAGCTATTGAAAAGTAATTTTGTTAATTTAAATTTTTAATAAAACATTAGTTAAAATTGTTTAGATACTTTAATTTAATTTCAGTGCTTTAAGTGTTTATTGATGTATGCAGTATTTATTGAAATATATATATATATTATATATATATTAAAATAGAAATATCAGCATAAATATATGTCCCTATAATTGTTCTGAATTTGTTGAGTTCCGGAACCTTTTCTTCGAGAAAAAAAACACTGGTTGAAACCCTATATGTACAAACTTAGTTATCTTTTACCTTCTCGCCTCTTATTGTTGTCTAATTGTAACACACAACTAAAGCTGGTTTGTATAACCGGTGGCAGTGATTACGCAATCGAATAAAATGAGTTTAAAGCGCTTGCGGAAAAGAGTTAAAGAAAACCAAGGAGCTCATGTAGTACGATGCTAGGTAACCTATTCCAGAATGTTGGACCGACCACAGCGAAGCTTCTGCGCTGACATGTGGATGTTCTGGTTGGCGAAACAAACAAGTCATCACCGGTCTATTTCATCATGTGCGGGCTGAGAAATTTTTTACATATTTGGTAACACTTAGGTGAAGAGAGACGACTTTGACATCGTGGAACCCCAGAGAGCTTCTTGACGTCACTCCATTGCACAACCTATCAGCCGCAGATGAGTGGAGCTTCAATCTTCCTTCAACGGCGGTTTTATCTCTTCCGTCGACGGCATTCCTTCTTCTCGTATGCCTAGCGGCGGATGTTTCCTTCGTCTTCTACTTCCGTATTCTCGTTCTTCTTTCTTCTGAATCTTTGCTAATCCTCCTTCCTACTCCTGCGTCTTTCCACCTCTTTCTCCTCCTTCACTTTTTTCATTCTCCCTCTTTCTCTTCCCTCCTCGTTCTACTTATTTATTCTTCCTCCTTTTCGTCCTCCTCCTTATTCTGCTTCCCATTCTTTCTCTTTTCTTCCTCCTCTTTAATCTTCTTCCTCCTCTTTATTCTCTTATCTACTCAGTCTTCTCCCTTACTCCTTCTCCTCTTCCTTCCTCCTCCTCCTCCTAGCACTTTTTATCCTTCTTATTTAATTCTAATTCTCCGTCAATCTTTTTTGACCTTCTCATTCTTTTTTATCCACCTTCTTTTCCTTCTTTTCCCTCATGTTTCTTTTCCCCTCTTCCTCCTCCTCCTCCTCCTCCTCTTCTTCCTCTTCTGCTCTTCCTGTTCCTCCTTCTTCCTTATAGTCTTCTCCTTTTTTTCTCCTCCTTTACCTTATCCTTCCCTTGTTCCTTCCGTCTCAGTCTTTCTCTTTCTCCATCCTTCCTTCCTTCCTCCTCTTCATCCTCCTCCTCCGTCTCCTTCCCACACGCTCAACTACTTTTCCGGAAGTCGAGTGTCCGTTTCAGAGCAGGTCGTCTGTTTCGTAGTCCAGATAACACCATCCTTCCCTGTCCTTCAATCTCTGACTCCATAGACCTCCCTTCCTCCTGCCTTGACTTCTCTTTCGATCAAGGACCGTCCTTAGTCTATGATAACACAATCAGCACCGCTGGTCTCAATGGCAACATACCAGGAGCATCATTATATCCATTATATGCAAAACTCATTGTATATAAAAGACACACATACATACACATAGGCATGCATATAATGTATGTATGGATGTATGTATGAGCAGTTGTTATAGCGCCCCTTCAAGATTTCTACTCAGAGGCGCTCCCGACTACAGCGCGGACACTGAATCGAAGTTTCACGCCGAAGCGCATGAGCAATTGCGAGTGAAGGACTTGCACAGGGTCCTTACGCGTCGGCTTGAGGTGGATTCGAACCCGCAACCCTCCGGCTGGAAGGCACCGAACATACCCCTACACCACCGCGCCCCACAATGCATTGTATTAAAACTCGTTGTATATAAAACACACATACGCTCATACATACATGCATACATTAATACATCCATTCATTCCTCGTTCCTCTCATAATAGACATCCATTCTTCAATTCTTTACATAGACACAAAGCAAACATAAACACAAGCACAAAACAAACATAATTTTTATATATTCACAGTCAATATAAAACTTTATATTCGACAATCCATTGAATTCGTATGTAAAGTCGCTTTCGATTCCTTTAGCAAACACCTACCAAATTTGTGTGTGTGTGTATGTATATCTATGCATGCAACTACACATGTATAAATATATGCATATATATATACGTCCGTCATATATATATATACATATTTATATGATGGACGTATATATGCATATATATACACATATATATGCATATATATATGCATATATATACATATATATGCATATAATATATACGTCCGTCGTCGTATATATATATATCCGTCCGTATATATATATATATATACACATATTTATACGATGGACGTATATATATATGCATATATATATATACGTCCGTCGTATATATATAAATATATGACGAACGTATATATAATATATATGCATATATATATATTTATGTCCTTCGGTCTGAAATAGCGACATCTAGTGTTTTGTTTTGCTTTGAATGGTTTCCTGTTGCTATTTGCCAGAGGAACCGAATGAATGGCATTGAGGCGAAATTTTTTCAAAATGATCGATTGTAGCAGTGACGCAATCGCAGAACTCTGGCGACAGAAGCCACAATGCATGTAAAACCATTCACGTACAATCTGAATGCACATAGATATCTATCCATCCATTCATTAATCCATTGACCAATCTCTCAATTCATCCAACCATCCATTCATTCATCCATCGGTCCGTCCGTCCATCCTCTAGCATACAGATGTACAGCGTGATGTTATACAGTTACTCATCATGTTTCATTAGAATTTAACTTTGTACACATTATTATTATTAATATTATTACTTCCATGTTTTATCATTATCATTATAAAGCTGTTGTCCCATTGCGCGTTTGCAAATGGTGTATTTAAGACCTTAATTATTTACTTTATTTGCATAATTAATCTATACATTTATCCGTCTATCATTTTATCCATCCATCCATCCATCCATCCATCCATCCATCCATCCATCCATCCATCCATCCATCCATCCATCCATCCATCCATCCATCCATCCATCCATCCATCCATCCATCCATCCATCCATCCATCCATCCATCCATCCATCCATCCATCCATCCATCCATCCATCCATCCATCCATCCATCCATCCATCCATCCATCCATCCATCCATCCATCCATCCATCCATCCATCCATCCATCCATCCATCCATCCATCCATCCATATCTATCCATCTATCATTCATTCATCCATGCATACATGCATACATACATACATACATACATACATACATACATACATACATACATACATACATACATACATACATACATATGCATGACATACATATATACCTAAATCTGTACATTCATTCATCTATCCTTTTCAAAGACATGATCTACGTTGCGCTTGATTCAAGTGCACTGGAATAGTTCTATCTGGGATCAGTCTATCTTAAACTATATCAACTTATATTGGTTCAGATTGAATTAAGTTTCATTAAAGTAGACTTCATTCGGTTAATCAATCAGTCTGAATAATATATTGAACACCTTCAAGTTCTCTACTCAGAGGTGCTCCCGACCCAGGCCATGCGGAAGCGAACAGTCTTTAGCAGCTGACAGAGCAAATTGCATCTGACTGACGCGAGAAGAAGTAGGGCAAATTCTCTTAACGGAGGGCCGCCCTAAGATTTTAAGTGCAGCTCAGGTCCGTATGCCAATCGCGGGCTAATTTTTTGCAGATTCACTTGCCCCAGAAAATCAGACAAGGGTCGTCCATTAATTATGTCAACAAATTTTAGGCAGTTTTTGACCCCCTCCCCTCTGTCAACAACTGTCAAACATTGACGGACCCCCCTAAAAATTATGTCAACAATCCCAGAACCCCCCAACAAAAAGAAACAAAATGGCTCAATACATGTAGAATCATTTTAACAAAATTTTACACTAAAAAATGCAATCTCGAACTTCAAAATATATGAGTTTAGCTTATTACCCGCTTTTTAGGCACTTTATACATTTTTAGCATTACTTAATGTTTTCGCTACCATTTTGAAGGGTGTGTGTTGATTTATTGGAAAAAATTTGTTGACGTCACTTGAACCCCTCCCCTTGTCAACAATTGTCAAACTTTTCCAAACCCCTTTCCCCTATTTTGTTGACATAATTAATGGTCGACCCCTAACCGTTAAAGTAAATGAAACAAATTTTTTATGATGAAAAGCTAATTAACCTAATACCTACAGTCCTACACTACAATAAAAAAAACGAAATATGTGTTAAGTTAATCCAAGTTTTAAAATTCTTAAAACGGATAAAAGGTTCCCAAGTGCCAGGTACAAGGCTAATATGAAGGCATGTCAAGGGCAGGTTCATAGGTCCCCAGAGCCGGATCCGTATGTTTCCCATCTCTGAAGTAAGGCCTGCGGCGTGAATGGCATTACCGCAATTTACTCTGGAGCATATGAAACTGAAAACCATGCATCAGAGTTGTGGCAGTTTGAGTCGTAAGCGTGCTACGTATTGTGCGAATATGAAAGGTGATAGAAGTATGTTCCAGAGATGGGCACGATTAGTCAATCGATTAGAATTAGAATTAGAATTAGGTACTGAAATTTGCTAATCGATGAGAATTAGAATTAGCAGAAACTTGTAGCTAATCGGTTAGAGTTAAAATTAGCCAAACTTAGACAAATCGATTAGCTAATCGATTGGTTAAATTTCTAATCGATTAGAATTAGAATTAGCTACTGAAATTTGCTAGTCGGTAAGAACTAAAATTAGCATAAACTAGTAGCTAATCGATTAGAATAGAATTAGCTGTTTAATCGATTAGCTAATCGATTAGAATCTAATCGATAAGAATATAATCGATTAGTTACCCGTCCCTGACATGTTCGTCAAACGTTCTTCATAAGTTCATATGCTCCGAAAAGATCAGTTCCTGGTTGAAGGACACACGCAGATCACGCACGTAAGTGAAGAGAGAGAAGCACCAGGGAAGCATTGCTGCACGCGAGTCAAATCAATTTTGGAGAGCTGTCCACAAGTGCCAAGTCAGACGAAGAAGAAAGTTTGTCAAAGAGGTTGGCAGTCCTGTGAAAGAGAGACAAAAAACCAGACAGCCAGTCAGAATGTTCAAAGAGACTGAGGGTCCCGTGAAGGACAGATAAAAAGAACACGTATAGAGAATGAGGTAGAGCGTCTACGAAAGAAGCTGTCAGTCAAGTGCTCGCCATACATGAGCGACTTTAATCTGCATCGGAATTTGATGGTCACAGACATTTTTATTGGTTTGCAGAGAGTCCTTGATGGAGAAACGCGATAAGATTCCTCTTCAGACTAAAATTGGACGACATTTTTGACAAGAAAAGACGAAGTATGTGGGTGTGATATGGGGTCAAGATTTGTATATGGGGTTAAGGTTAGTATAAGATAGTAGCTTTTCTTGGCTCCTGTTGCACAGTACTTGCTGATGCATGATTGTAATTGTAATAATTGTTTTATGCAGTGCTTTTTTCAGTCGGAACTGTCCGGAACGGCGTTGCGGGACCTTTTTTCAGCTATTAAAAGTATTTTAATTAATTAAAAATTTTAATTAAAAAATCATTTAAAATTATTTAGATTATTTAAGTTAATTTCAGTGCTTTCATTATTATTATTGATACTGAAATATATTAAATATAAATATTAGCATTTTTAATATGCCCCTATAATTGTTCTGAATTTGTTGAGTTCCGGAACCTTTTTTGCTAGAAAAATAACTGGGTTTTGTGCAATAAACAACAATTCAATTCAAATCATTTCACTTTGGTTGGATTTTGGAATTCTGACCGGAGTTAGAATTTTAGAAATCACAGGACGTTTGGAAGCACCAAACGACAGGAAAAAGCATCCATAGTTGGTGAATATGGGTCAGCGTCGCATGGGAGCCAGTTATTTTAAATCATAACTCTAAAATTAATATTCAATAGAAATTCCACTGAATATTTTATCCGTGAAGGATTATATTTGTGCTTTAGACTATTGGGGGTTGCCGGAGTGCTACAGCCAGGGTCGTATTAAGTCTTCCGGGGGCCCTAAGGCAAGAAAAGTAAGTAAGTAAGAGACGGGTTAAGACATCCGGGGCCCTAACTCCAGAGCCAAGCAAAAGTACGTGACTCTGAACACAAAGTTTGAACCGTACGTAAACAATTTTTTTTCTACTGAATATTGGCTAAGTAATAATACATGCATTTACCATTGTCATTTTGTCAGTTAGGACTTTGGTGCAATTTGATCAAATATTTCCTGATATTTGGGACTCTCGAAACGTTGTGGGGCACTAAGCCATGGCTTAGTTGGCTTATGCGTTAATCCGGCCTTGGCTACAGCCGACACCTCGGCCTGAGACGTTTACCAAGACTTGAGTCGATGACCTTTCGCATTCAAGCATGCATACATATCCACATAATATGCATATATGCTAGCGAATATCCTTAAAGACTGATGGGATCTTTTTATATCGAATGACTGTTGTCGTTATAGCGGCTAAGAAGCCACCTTTCAATGCAGTCATGCAGTCACACACACACACCCACACACCCACACACACCCATATATATATATATATATATATATATATATATATATATATATATATATATATATATATATATATATATATATACTGTATATATATATCCTGGCGAATTTCCTTGAAGGTTCATGGGATCTTTTTACGACGTTTGAATGTTGTCGTTTCCGCGCTTTAGAAGTAACCTTAGTTTCCGCTATAAAAATACTTCATTGGATATGAACACAGGAGCGATTGGACGCATTGACATAGTGGCCAAACGGTGGCAGAACCAGCCCTATAGCCTCCTCGATATTTCATCGGTTCTGTGCAGTTTGAGAGAGCAAAGGTGCAACGAACGAGGTATGTTTTTCTTTGAGGTCGTAGAACTTCAATTTATTGTTTGTGGCAGGTGGCAATGGGCGGCATAAACAATGCGTCGACGGTGTCTTTTGAGGATAAATTCGTCGACCACCTGGGCTTTAAGGGTCGTCTTCTGTCCGGGAAGAACTCAGCCAAATGGATAAGAACGTACGATGGTCCGTTTACGGCGCATTCCCAAGAAACGTCGCGGAGAAAAAAGCGCCGACGAATAACGAAGCGCGAGAACTATAAACAACCTGTAACCAATGCAATAAAACATCCGTGACGCTCGACGCGAGTTAAGAGCACCGGGTGTAGGCTAATCCAGGCAAAGCTATAAGTCATCGGCAGAATGGGTCTTTTTTATACTTTGGCTCTCAGAGGCGCCGAACGGACGGGCGGATATTTAAGCCGACATAATATATACATTTACGAGCGCGTGTGTGTATGTAGGCCTATGGGCAAATACAATCCCAACGCCTCGGCTGAATTTTTACGGCCTAATTCTTACACGGTTTCACAACAAGACTTGATTAGTCTGTTGTTTCACGTGATTAGTTTCTTGTTTCACATGACATGTTGTGAAGTGTAAACGCATACGTTAAGATGAACTGCAAGTTTGTTTTTCATTCTGTACCGCAGCGAAATCAACTCAAATCTAATCAACGCTCTTAATCCCTGTATGAGACACCGGCAAACTCTCTAGCCTATCTCGTAAGCCATTTGTCACACGGATGCTTTATACTTATATATATTTTTTTATCTGTTTGATGAACTATGTACACCGAACTGTGGTTAACAGTTAATTCTTCGGCGGTCCTAGGAAACCCAGGACAAGTTCTCCATAGGTTTCTCCCTAATAAAAAGGCCGTTGGCCTATTCCCTTCGACCCCGGTCACATGACCGTGTTTAACAATTCGCTAGCCATAACATGAAAAAACTGTTATAGTTCGAATGCTTTATTCATTAAGACTATTGATTGTTTATTATAGCACTATATCATGTATGTACACCGGAATGCGGATTTGAGCTGGTTCAATAAAGTATATACATACTTATTTACTTACTTACTTTTCAATAAAGGATTTACTTACTTACTTACATAATATAGCGTCTTTTACGTGTATCGCAAAAGCGTAATGTAACCTAATCTGATCTTATCCGTTCCAATCCGATGTGATCGAATCTGAACAATCGATCAATATAACCTTGATAATTATAGCACCCCTTCCAGATACCTTCTCAGAGACGCTCCCGGCCGGTATCACGAAATAGAGTATCCCCCATACAACATGAGTATCCCCCTTAGCGAAATGGAGTATTCGGTTTAGTTTGCATTTTTGGCGGTTTCTAAGTGTATTCAGTCGTACTGTTTGGATTTATTGTACACATAAAATATTTTAAGTTGCGTATCTTTAGTTTGTAAGTCGACCTGAAATCAATTTACTTCGTTTTTTGGTGATTTTGACTGGATTGTCGTCGAGGCTATCGTGCCGCGTATGACGATTGGGGATAGAATGGTTTATCCCCCCGGATACTCTAAACCGGTTTATTCCATCCGGGGGATAAATTCATACATCCCCCCGGATAGTCTTAGGACGGATACTCTATTTCGTGATACCGGCCGCATACATGTATATACCAAATCTCTATACGTACAGCAGTTCATAAAATATGTACGTATTGGGTTTAGGGTATTTACATGTATGTTCCCGGCCCATCATTCGTTGGTCTAGTCGATGGTAATTCTAAGCTCACCTCGGTTCGGCTTGACCTCCCCGGATGCTGACCTGGCACCGGAACGGACAAAACAACCTGGTCATAATGGACTTGATTTGGTGTAACGCCGGTGAATAAGTTGGGTCTCCCTGACGCGGCTTTTGTGGGGCGCTGAGAAATTAGAAGATTTACATTTACATTACATATTTAGTAAATTATTTACATTACATATTTACATCACATATTTACATCACATATTTACATTACATATTTACATTACATATTTGCGTTACATTTTTACATTACATATTTACATTATGTTTAGGCCTACATTACATTTACATTACATTTACATTACATTTACATTACATTTACATTACATTTACATTACATTTACATTACATTTACATTACATTTACATTACATTTACATTACGTTTACATTACGTTTACATTACGTTTACATTACGTTTACATTACATTTACATAATCTCTGCTCTGCTCTGATCTCTTTCTCTTGTAACTCTGGTTCAGCACGTGGCTATGTAGGTGGCTGCGTATGCGTGTGAGTATGTTCACTCATTCATTCCGGAAATGTTTATAGCGCCTCTTCCACAGACCTACTCAGAGGCGCTCCTATAGCCCAGCCACGGAAAACAGAAAGGATTTGAGCAATTGGTAGAAAGCAGACAATGTGTGTATGTTTGTGTGCGTGGGTGGGTGTGTATGTGGATGTGTGTGTGGGTGTATGTTTATCCATGATGCCAAAGCAAATTATCCGCTAAGGCACGTTCCACATTTTCCGTTTCATCTAAAAAATCATTTACACCCAGAATAACACTGCAGAGGATGTGCAGTGTTATTCTGGGCGACGGAGAAGTGCAGGGAATCATGACTGATCAACTCCGCCACTGCTTGTACTCTGACAGTGCCAGTCCCAAGCCTGGAGAAAAGAGGATGGCGACGATAATCATCTTTGTAACACGGTGACATTTACATATGACACGGTGTCGTTAAAACAGCAACTAGCTATTACTGATTCAGTGATTCTGACCTACTGTCACATTTATGACACATTCATGAGGAAATGTAGGCCTACTCACTGATTAATGTTTTAATATAAGAGGTGCTTTGGTTTAGACTATGTATGTAAAGTATATTAGAATGTTACAAGAACAGACGCTATAAAAATGATTGGACTCTATATTTGACGTTACTAGGCAAAATCTGTTTCATAACTGCTACACTCTAGAACAATTACATGTATTGTCACTTGTTGCGTTCTGACAACAAAACTTTGATCGAATAAACGAAATATACATACATATATTTAGAATCGTGCATTAGAACCAATCATGTGTAGGAAGAGTTGATTTTATGTACATGTACACGAATCTTCTTGGTGAGTGTTAAGAATAGTCAGTCGCTCACAAGTCAGGTTTGAGTAAGACTCGTATGATTGTGAAGTAAGTTGTCACATGCTGTGAAGTTTACACCTATAATACGATAACCCTCTTCTTATATGGGACGTTAAACAAGGCAAGGTGAAATAGAAATCTTATAAGAAGACAGCACCACATCCTGCGATTTCGATTATCCATTGATGGCTTGGCCATTACGATTATTGCGCTGTAAAGTTCACTAACAGAATCAATGAGCGAAAGTCTGATATGCTCGAACAGTAGTTTCGCAGCGAAAACAGAACTCGGCAATTAATAGCCTACTACTGCTGCTACTACCTACTACTGCTACTGCTTACTGCTACTGCTGCTGCTGCTGTGTGACAGCTGCTGCTACTGCCACTACTACTACTGCTACTGCTACTGCTGACTGCTGCTGCTGCTGGAGTGCTGCTGCTCACAGCTACTGCTACTTACTACTACTACTACCACTCTTTACTACTACTCACTACTAAATACCACTACTAACTCGGAGCCACTACTACTACTACTACTACTACCACTACTACTACTACTACTACTACTACTACTACTACTACTACTACTACTACTACTACTACTACTACTACTACTACTACTACTACTACTACTACTACTACTACTACTACTACTACTACTACTACTACTACTACTACTACTACTACTAATAATAATAATAATAATAATAATAATAATAATAATAATAATAATTATAATAAATTACGATTCAATGCGCAGCCTATTATAGCTTAAAGCAGGATGCTGTCATGTCCCAAATAGCGGACAGACAGAAGTGACGTATCAATCAGGCGCGTGTTGTTTGGCCACACTTCTGAATAACCATAAACCGTAAAGACTGTCCTTTGTTACAGCAGGTGGTCACCTTTCAAGCCATACTAGAATGCCTGCAACTATTGGACAGTTATCAATGGGGTTGAACAAGTGGTTCGAGCCGCATGTCAGCTGATGACTGTCTACGATTCTTGATTCAAATTTGTTCATGGCTCGTCAATGGTTACACGAACACCAGATGCAATGAAAGTAGAATTTAAAGGCTAACATTCGGAAAGTATTGTTGTATAGTCTATTTTTTATTATTTTAGTTTATTGATAACAAAAACCGATAGTCACACCGCTAATAAGCACACTGTGAAACAGCAAAAAACGAAAAAATACTAGTGAGATATTTTTATTACAGCGACAAAATGAAATTGATCTAATCATAGTATATACATGTAATTGTCTTAGAATACTTGTGGAACACTGAGGGTATAGTTGCCATTGCGCAGGTCTTAGAATTCGTTGCACCTGTTGCATCAGCGTTGCTTTTATCTAGTTATACCCTTCATTCATTCGTTCATTCATTCATTCATTCATTCATTCATTCATTTCATGAATTTATATAGCGCCCCTTCAAGAAGCCTACTCAGAGGCGCTACCAGTCCAACCACGGTGATACAAATAAGTCTTAAAGAACGTAGATGAATTATCTCTAGGTAACAGGCGTATCTCCAACTGGAGACCATTCCAGAGAGAAGGACCTACAACTGAGAAAGCACGACGATGACAGGTTGAGGTTATAGCACGAGGGATCCTTGTGCCCTATTGGTTAGTCGTATACTTACAAAGAATTGGACTAAGATACAGGATCTTCACCGATGTCCAAGACAACACAGAATATATCCGTCTGATCCGTTTCAACGAGGTGTCCTTCAATCCGCTGAGTAGCGCGAGATTCGTTGCAGTGTTTTATCCAGTAGAGTTTAATCCAAGTGGACGAAATCTGAATCTTTCTCTCGTGAAGTCTGTGTTCCTTGCCGCACGATAGGTTGAACAATCCAATATCCTGAATAAGATGTTACATACACGAGTTATGCTAGCGAATGTATTTTAATCAAACTTCTAAAGCGCCACTCGAAAGCCAAGCGCAGGGCACCAGCTTATTCACGAGCTAGCGTTGCGAATGTATTTTAATCGACGGACCTTTCGTCATGCATTTCAAGATTGCAGTCATATTTAGCGAATCAGACGCCTGATCTATTGCCGAGATATGTCGTATGTGTCACTGATCGTCGCTTGCTTCAGGGAGATCATATCGTTCTGATTTGAGGGCGATCTAGTCTAAGGCTGGCAGGTGCCCGCTGCTCGACGATCGCGCGCCCATTTGCAGCAGGCATTCATCGACAGAGAGAGGGAGAGAGAGGGAGAAGGAGGGAGATAGAGAGACAGACACAGAGAGAGAGAGAGAGAGAGACAGGGAGGTTGAGTCGAGTGCTTCGGATGGCTGCACGCAAGCTAATGAAGTCGGCGTTTGCAACTGGCAACGGCTCAGCGCATCGAAGACTTACTACACTCGCATATCTCTCTGTCTGTCTGTCTGTCTCTGTCTGTCTGTCTCTGTCTCTCTCTGTCTGTCTGTCTCTGTCTCTCTCTGTCTGTCTGTCTCTGTCTGTCTGTCTCTGTCTGTCTGTCTGTCTGTCTCTCTCTCTACTCTGTCTCTGTCTCTCTGTCTCTGTCTCTGACCCCTCTCTGTCTGTCTCTCTGTCTCTGTCTCTGTCTCTGTCTGTCTGTCTGTCTGTCTTCTGTCTGTCTGTCTGTCTGTCTGTCTGTCTGTCTGTCTCTCTCTCTCTCTCTCTCTCTCTATATATATATATATATATATATATATATATATATATATATATATATATATATATATATTACAAAACACGTCTTAGAAGAATGTGTAAGTCAACGGTAGCCTACTATTCTCAACGCGCGCACAATTAACTTTAAAAGCTGATTTATGGACATTTTGAGTTTCGAAAAAATTATGGTCACATTCAATATCAATAACGGTTGTCATTAAATTTTGTCTTCACGTCAGGCCGGGATAAATATTCAAATTTGGCGCATTCGTCATAAACGACGTCGTCCTGAAAAATTATGCTCGCTGATGGAACACTAAAACTCGAGAATAAGAGTCCGAGCTCATCGATATCTATTGTATGGCCTAGCTTCGTCTACTATATATATTTAGCCCGGGGAACAAATAATTTATAAGGTAGAGATAACCCTTGCGAAGCCGGGTAAGCTCGTCTAGTATAAGACTTATATAAATCAATGGAAATACGACGATTACTGCGGTCTTAAACCCCGGTAAGAATACTAGCTACACAATTTTACAGAATTAACAGGTTTTGGAAATCTAAAACGAATACAGTACCACAAGTTCTTCATACATGTAAAATGTAAATGTCGACGTTTTCTATAGCGACCGTACATGGCCTTAACCATACTCATTTTTCAATGAATTGATCGGGTGAGATCCTTCACCACCACTCTTAGACCTCATGCTATGCAGTATTTAGGCCTATAATTTTATATGGGTCGGGAGCGCCTGAGTAGTTATATTGAGGGCGCTATATAAATTTCATAGATAGATATACAGATATATAATAATGAAAATAATCAATTGCGATTTAATGCTGTAATTGATGCAATATTGAAGCAATATTGATTCAATCAATATTGAATCCACGGTAAACACGCAGCAACTTAACTCCATCGCATGATAAGCTTTGATGCTATCAAACTCAGTCAATTAGTAGAGCGCAACATTCCTGCATAGAGACCTCTTAACCGCCCACCACCGTTGGTCGATATCTCTCCTTGATGTGCTGCAAAAATTATGATTTGTTCGGCACTCTGGCGATATTGTGTGGAGACGGAAATAGTCGTTCTTGACAACGACCGCTAAATTGGGTAGCAGACACCGTTCAGATTGAAATTCTAAACGCTCAAACGTCGTAAAACGGTTGGTGCTAATTTAAAAGCCTTCCCCCGTCCTGCCTCCTTTCCAGTAGTAATCGTGTGGCTTCAATTAGGTCTCCTCTGCTCCTCCTTCTCTCTAATGTTGTTGATCCACAGCTTTTTGATCTTTCTTCATAGCTCAAATCCTTGTAACAGAAACAATTTTTGTAGCTCTTCTTTGCGCGTTTGGAAACTCTTTGCAGTCACGTCCTCATAACCTGGAAATCCCATGCACTGACCTACTCGCTAGAAAGGATTTCATTACCAGGATGCTGTATTCAGGCCTACTTATTATTATATGTTATTGACACGTGCTTAAATATTACCATGCACTATTATTACTTGCATTATTATTACTTCTGTGTGTTATTATATAATAATTAAAGCCTACAAAATTATTACTGGAAAGGAGGCAGTGCAGGGGGAACGGTTTTGAATTAGCACCAAACAAGACAACTAGAAGACATAGGTATGAATTATCTAAGAAACCAAAAACAAACATTAGAGCAGAAATTCTTCAGTGCAAGATTTGCGGACTTGTGGAATGATCTGGATGATGGTACGGTTATAAGTGTGTATATATAGCTAGATGTAGGCTAAGGATATGTAATGTAATGCAATTGAACATTTATATAGCGCCCCTTCAAGATATCTACCCAGAGAAGCTCTGTGCGCTAGCTTCAATGATGCTAAAGGTCATTGCGAACGAATATATTACAGCAGTTAGCAAAACAATGCGCAGTAAACTAGAAGAAGAGTCACCAGTGGCGGGCTCAAGCAAGCACGTGGAACCAACCAGCTGACATATGGCATGGTTGTTCTCTGTCTCTTCTTCTTATTTCTCTTCCATCAGTTTCCCGACGATGAGGCCCTTATGAAGCCTCTGCAGTGTTCTCTATTTCGTACTATGCTGCCGATCTTCGTTATGTCTGTACCCCTCTTCTGTAGGTCTTCTTGGATGTTGTCCATCCAGGTCTTCCGTTGCCTTCCCCTGCTCCTCTCTCCCTCCACGTGACCGTGCAGCGCCGCATTGGGCAGTCTCTCTCCCGCCATCCTTCTCACGTGTCCGTACCATCTTAGTCTTCGTCTCCCAATTCTCTCTACCACCGTCTCCTCCGCTCCGAGGTCTTTTCTTGTTGCTCCCTGGTTGTTCTCTGTGCTCCCTGCTTATTGCCTAAGTTACAATAAACATCGTCATGGATATACAGGCAGTTCTAAAAATAGGCTTAAACGGAGTAAAATAAGTGGTTATCAAAGTTACACTTAAAACTGCGAAAACATTCGCGGTTGAATAACTTAGTTGCCTAAGTCTATAGGAATTAACTCTGCTCAACAACAGGGTCATAAGACGGGCAGCTTGGGTCTAAGCCACTTGTTTAGATGCATAACAAATGGGATGGGACACACGAAAGAGCTTTTCAGAGTTTAGAATTTATGTGTGTGTTTGTAAATAAGCTATGTGTGTGTACCACGTCTGATGAGTCTGTTTTGAAGTTGCGCCATATAAATTTGCAATAGCTGCTACCATTACCAACTTTCTCCTGCATATCGATGCAATAGGGAGCTTCCTTAAGCTGAAGCCGCTATTCAACTGTGTGAGTCTACATTGTATAGCACGTCATTAGTCCAATAGTTTGACGATCGTGTTTACATAACATAACATAACACAACAAGGTTTTAAAGTAGTTCAGAAGACCACTGTGTTAGAACCACTGCTTAATAGCGTATCTCCCCTAGCTTCCTCTTAAAAGCTGTGATAGTGTCCAGTGTCCACTGAGACCGCACCATCATCCAGATCATTCAACAAGTCCACAACTCTTGCACGGAAGAATTTCTGCCCTAATGTTTGTTTTTGGTTTCTTAGATAATTCATACCTGTGTCTTCTAGTTGACTTGTTTGGTGCTAATTCAAAACCGTTCCCCCTGTACTGCCTCCTTTCCAGTAATATTCTTGAAGGCTTCAATTAGACCTCCTCTGCTCCTTGTCTCTAATATTGTTGGTCCACAGCTTTTCAAACTTTCTTCATAGCTCAAATCCTTGTAACCACAAATCATATTTTTTAGCTCTTCTTTGCACGTTTGGGAAATTCTTTACTGTCACGACGTCCTCATAACCGGGAAATCCAACGCTCTGACCTACTCGCTAGAAAGGGAATCATTACCAGGATGCTGTATACTTATTCACACGTAGGCTACTTAAATAATTCATACCTAATACCTATGTCCCCTAGTAGTCTTGTTTGGTGCTAATTCAAAAACCTTCAACTCTGTACTATACCTCCTTTCCAGTAATGATCTTGTAGGCTTCAATTAGGTCTTCTCTGCTTCTTCTTCTCTCCAATGTTGTTAGTCTACTGCTTTTCAACCTTTCTTCATATATACCTCAAATCCTTGTGACCCCAAATCATTTTTGTTTTGCCAAATGATATAATGTATTCGTTCGCAATGACATTTAACATCATGTAGACTTGCGCAGAGAGAGAAGAGATAGCTCAAATCCTTGTAACCCGAAATCATTTCTGGTTTGCCAATGATGTAATGTATTCGTTCGTGACGACATTTAACATGATCTAGACTAGCGCAGGCAGCACCTCTGAGTAGATATCTTTATGGAGCGTTATAATTATAAATGTCCAATTAAAACCATTATAGGAATGCCTGGTCCAGGGTCGTTGCCCCGCATCTATTCTTAGATTTCTACATAAATCCAATGACCCCATCAATACGCGAACGCCAAGAGACCGGATCGCTCGCGGACTCCCAACCAGTGCGACCACTCTCCATTTTCTGAAATCCCAAGCTCTAGCCAAGAAAAATCCCCAGATTGGTTAAAATTGTAGCAAAAAATCCCAAGTTACTTAAAGGAAAAAGTTGGGTTGAAATATGAAATGCGTTTTAACAAAAAAATCCGGAGCATAACATTGAATGAACAAATTACAGTGTCTACAAGTTACAATAATAATAAATGTCTTTCAGAAAGACTTACTGAGATAGTTTTTTCTAATCCGATTCACTGCCACTGTTGGAAACTACGGTTAAAACTAGTATGTAGACCTTGGAAAGAAATCCCAAGTTTGCTATGCAAAATCCCCAGATCCTAAGTAGGACCCCAAAATCCCAAGATCTTGGGAAAATCCCAAGGAGTGGTCACACTGCTCCCAACACAGCCGAGTAGATCAACGACCTACACGCTCAGCCTCCAACGTCAGCCTTCCGTGCACTTTGTCCGCGATCTACGATGCCTTCGCACAGCAGAGTGACGCAAACCATCGACTAATTATCGCCCGTTGCTAATTGCTATGGTCTGCTGGCGCCACCTATAAATAAGGCACTCTCTTTAAACGCAGGGATAGCCCGGTAATTGTCTGCAGAAGCGTTGAGACTACGTGATGTGACCTACAAATGCATTGCGCATGGCATAGAATAAGGTGGCCATGATATCATAAATTGATGTTCGTAAACGCTAAGCGGGGATTAATTAGCAAACCAGTTGGCAATTGATTGTACAGATTCTTACTAAACAAAAACTGTTACGTAATAGGTGACCATTTATGGGGAAAGGACCTACAGTGGGGTTCTAGTTTCTGAGTTACAGGCCTGTTTAGATAGTCAGTTGCATATTATTTTTTATTATCTTCTGCGAGACTTCAGAATTGTTGTAAGTGTTAATAAGTGATTTCTGGTATTAAATTGCAATATGTTCTTGTGTTTATGTATCATTTTATAGAGTACATATAGCACAATGATTGTGGCATGGTGAAAAACTTTAAAACAATTCTTTGTGGATCAGCTTTTCTGAGGTGCCTTCTTGTTAAATCATTAAACTTGATATTCTTTAGAAATAATGGTTTGTCCGCGATCTACGATGCCTTCGCACAGCAGAGTGACGCAAACCATCGACTAATTATCGCCCGTTGCTAATTGCTATCTATTACACTCTTACATGTTCAATAACTTCATCATTTATGGACCAAACTTAGTGCAGTTTCTTCTGTCTGAAAGCTTGTTTCAATCTGCATTTAAAGATACTCATAACTCTATAATATCACACTTTAGGTTTCTTTACCCAGATATGGTCATACTATTAGGAGTAATTTTCTTCAGACAGTCAGATTTCTGTTAAGTTTCTATTTGTTTATTAGGACAGATGTGCATGCGTTGCATTTCTGCTTCGTAGGCTACGAATAAATTCTATGACCTCACTAACGTCATTTGTATGGGGAACAATTGCTAAGGTCCTGAGACTCGGGGATCAGACGACGTAATTGATGTCATCATCGTCATCATCATCATCATCATCGTCGTCGTCGTCATCAGCGTCGTCGTCGTCGTCGTCGTCGTCGTCGTCGTCGTCGTCATCATCATCATCATCATCATCATCATCGTCGTCGTCGTCGTCGTCATCATCATCATCATCATCATCATCACCATCACCATCATCATCATCGCAATCATAATCATCAGTTACCTATGCTCTTCGCCCGCAGTCTCATGACAGGGTCCTGACTGTTATTGACAATAACACGAGGAAAACATTTCGAGGAAGAACGCTCTATTGATTCTGTTTTTTCCTTCGATGTTTGTACACCGGAGTGTAGCTCTTCTTCTGCAAACGGTTTAATCAAGAATATACTTACTCACTCTACTTAATTTGTCAGCAAAAACAGCAACAGCAACATAAGTCTCCAGTACGTGATGTTTGGTGATGTTGGATGCCTTAGGAATAAATGAATGTAGACCAAAGAGTATTTTAATTCTATAGAACCTGTTATTCAACACAGTCACTGAGACGTGTATACTATCTGCACATTGGTCTCTGCACACATGTCAATGGAACTCATAGACAGGTAGTTTAAACACATTCACACACGTCTATCTCTATCTCTGTCTCTGTTTCTTTGTCTCGCTGCCCCTGTCTCTGTCTCTCTTCGTCTCTGTCTGTATGTCTCTGTCTGTCTCTGTCTCTCTGTCTGTCTCTGTCTCTCTGTCTGTCTCTGTCTCTCTCTTCGTCTCTGTCTGTCTCTGTCTCTGTCTCTGTCTCTGTCTCTCTGTCCCTGTCTCTGTCTCGTTAGGTGTGGTATCAACCACTTTGCATGAGTTGGGTCTTCAAGACTTGTTCTGTTTGCTATAAATCGTATCTACTTGTATAGCATTGTTAGAATTTAGGCGTTTGTTTAGGTGCTTAGCACATACATACACACGCTCTTAAATGTATGTATTTGTATGTATTCATGTATGCATGTGTGTATGTCTGTATGTGTGTATGTCTGTATGTCTGTATGTGTGTATGTGTGTATGTCTGTATGTCTGTATGTATGTATGTCTGTATGTCTGTATGTGTGTATGTGTGTATGTCTGTATGTGTGTATGTCTGTATGTCTGTATGTGTGTATGTGTGTATGTCTGTATGTGTGTATGTCTGTATGTCTGTATGTGTGTATGTGTGTATGTCTGTATGTGTGTATGTCTGTATGTCTGTATGTGTGTATGTCTGTATGTCTGTATGTGTGTATGTCTGTATGTCTGTATGTGTGTATGTGTGTATGTCTGTATGTCTGTATGTGTGTATGTCTGTATGTCTGTATGTCTGTATGTCTGTATGTCTGTATGTGTGTATGTCTGTATGTCTGTATGTGTGTATGTCTGTATGTGTGTATGTCTGTATGTATGTGTGTATGTCTGTATGTCTGTATGTATGTGTGTATGTCTGTATATGTGTATGTCTTCTTTATATATGTACAACTAGTTTCATGTCTGTTCCGTTCCTTGCGCCTGTATATGCGTTGATCTCTTCTATACACGTTTGACATACTGAATTGTAAACATGGCTTGATTTAATGTGGTATTTTTTAGCTGCCTTCATAATGCACGCAAGTCCAATTATAAACACAGTATGGAAATTCAGGTTAATTATGTAATTTAATATTCTGTAACCCAAACCAGTTGCGGTCAAGTATTTTCCTTCCATACATCTCACGCGGCGGGGGAGGTGTCAGCTTTCAGTTATTTTCGCAAGACCCACTGACCTCCTACTGAGTCAATACAGTCTCATAGGATCATACATGACTTGAGTCAAACTGAGAATGAAACCAATTGACGACTCGACGCAGCGCTCCTTAATAAGCTGGTGCCCTGGGCTTGGCTTTCGAGTGGCGCCTTAGAAGTTTCGAGCTTACGATGAAAAATATTCATGCTACTATTGTGCTATGATGCTAACAATGGCAAATAATCATGTTACCTCTCAACTCAATGGCTTCTATAAAAGAATTTAATTGATTGATTGATTAATTAATTGATTGATTACGATTACAAAACATTCTTTTTCGGGCATTTGCTGTGGTTCCGGGCATTTACTGTGGTTCCGGGCATTTGCTGTGGTTGGTTCCTCTACTTGGAATGACCGTCCCCCTCACTGAGGGCTAAACTAATTACTTGTTTTTCTTCTTTGGTCTCTCGTTCATTAAAGACGTTTCTTTTCCCCCGGGGTTTCGTGCTGAGAGCGCCTCTGAATAGTTATTCTGAGAGAGGCGCTATATAAAGCTTTAGATGCAATACAATACAATACAATAATACATGACTTGAGTCAAACTCAGAATGAAAACTATAGATGACTCGACGCAGCGCTCGTGAATAAGCTGGTGCCCTGGGCTTGGCTTTCAAGTGGCGCTTTAGAAGTTTGGAGCTTACGATTACGATTTAGATATTGTCAGCGGACTGAAAATCTGGTGACAGCCCTTCAGACTCGACGCAGAGCTCGTGAATAAGCTGATGCCCTGCGCTTGGCTTTCGAGTGACGCTTTACGATTACAAAACATTCTATTCTATTCTATTTACGGACTTATAAAGCGCCCCTCACAGAGCAACCTAATCAGAGTTGCTTCCAGTGCGAATGACTTCTCGTAAATAGAGAAGTCTTAACCCTCGGGCTACCAAGCTTTTTTGTGACATCGGCTACCAAGAAGGGGGGTGTTCGTGTTTGGTTTCACATATCATAACTTGTAATATAGCAATGGATTTAGCATTCATTTCTGCACAGAACGGTATATTTAGTTGTACATTATGTGAATGCACCTCGAAATTACATAACTTTTAACAATGGAACCCATTAATTAGCAATATTGTATATTATTGCATACATTTTGTACTTTTTGGATAATCAAATATAAGATTATGTATGTTTTGAAACTAATCTATGTATAAAAGATACACACGATCATCCCTACACATGTTTATATAGTATAAATGTACATCCATACCATACATATATATATATCGGTTTACGTTGTAATGCTGTATTCAGCCATTTTCACACATATTACGCGTATTATTATTTATTTTGATCACTTCCGGTATTCAAAAGACAAAGATGTAGGTATGCAAATGAAGCCCTACATTCCCTCTAAAGAATGTTATCTTTGTTTTTCTTCCATGAAGACAAATGAATACGCTACAGACAAAAAACTAAGGGGGAGTGCTTCCATTCAGCCATTTTTCATATTACGCGTATTATTATTTATTTTGATCACCTCCGGTTTTTATAAGAAAAAAAGATGTAGGTATGCAAATGAAGCCCTGCATTCCCTCTAAAGAATGGTATAATTATTTCTCTTCTAGGAAGAATAGTCAATAAGCTATAGTCGAAAAACTAGGGGTAGTATCCACCCTCCCCTTGGTGCCTCGAGTATATCAGGTATAACTTTTGAATGGCGTGGGCTACCACCATTATGTTTACCTCAAAATGTGCGCCAATGAATCTGCTACAGCTACCTAAAATGTAAAAATTATATTCCATATGGAAAAAAAATTATGCATAAAAACGTGGGGGGCGGTGGTAGCCCGAGGGTTAATGGCGTCGTAGAAATCCCTTTCTACCTAAAGTTGTTTTTGATAAGTTTCGCAACAGCATTGGCGATAAAAATGTATTTACATCAAATCTACTTACCAAACTTTTCAGTGTCACTGGCAGGAATTTTCCCACTGCAGAAGGACGGGTGCCAAATTTATTAATTATTTCTCTTTTTCGTTTACGATCACCCAAATTTCTCAAAATATTGTATAAAAATTGATTTAAATGCATGGTAGCCAATTATAGGCCTATGACTCTATTGCCCTTAAACCCTCATCCACATTCCTGGGGTACAGGCGGACCCCATCCGTATTGGCATAGGTGTAACTTTTGTGTTCTATAGAATATACATGTAGATGTCATAACTATATGATTTCATGTAATTGTCGGTCCTTCATCGACCAAGAACTGCATGCATTAATAGGTTGGCATATGAAATACCACTACTATACTACCACTACCAATACCAATACCAATACCGCTACCGCTACCGATACCGATACCAATACCACTAGCACTACCACTATCGATACCAATACCCATGCAAATACCAATACAAATACCACTTCAATACCAATACCACTTCCACTCCCGATACCGATACCACTACAACTATCACTAACACTACCGATACCGATAGTACCGATAATAAAGGTAATACCGATAATGCCGGCAATACCGGTAATCCCGGTAATCCATGTAATACCGGTAATACCAATAATACCGGTAATACCGGTAATACCGATAATACCGGTTATACCGGTAATCCAGGTAATACCGATAATCCCGGTAATACCGGTAACCCCGGTAATACCGGCAATACCGGTAATACCGATAATACCGATAATACCGGTAATACCGTTTTCCCGGTAATACCGATAATCCCGGTAATACCGATAATCCCGGTAATACCGGTAATACCGGTAATACCGATAATACCGATAATACCGATAATCCCGGTAATACCGATAATCCCGGTAATACCGGTAATACCGATAATACCGGTAATACCGATAATCCCGGTAATACCGATAATTCCGGTAATACCGGTAATACCGATAATACCGGTAATACCGGTAATCCCGGTAATACCGATAATCGCGATAATACCGGTAGTACCGATAATACCGGTAATACCGATAATCCCGGTAATACCGGTCATCCCGGTAATCCCGGTAATACCGATAATCCAGGTAATACCGGTAATACCGGTAATACCGATAATACCGGTAATACTGATAATACCGGTAATACCGATAATCCCGGTAACCCCAGTTATCAAGGTAATAGAGGTAATACCTGTAATATAGATACCGATAAAGATGCAGACAATAACAATAAAAATGGATAATTCCTCGTTGGTAGGCCCAGTTCTCCCGATTTACCATCTGAAGACACTGAAAATGACCTGACATCACACAGTATTTTATCCTTGTTCCTAATGGAATTATTAGAGATGAGAAGGGAACAGCAAAAATGGAAGCACTTCAACTGTTTATTATGCTTGTCATGATGGTCGAAAAACTAAGTGGGTGGTGGTATTCACCGCCCCCCCCCCTAGTGCCTCGGGTATATCAGGTATAACTTTTGAATGGTGTGGGCTACCACCATGATGTTTACCTCAAAATGTGCGCCAATGAATCTGCTACAGCTACCTAAAATGCAAAAATTATATTCCATATGGGACAAAAATTATGCATAAAAACGTAGGGGAGGTGGTAACCACCCCCTCCCCCTTGGTAGCCCGAGGGTTAAGAGAACGGGCAGAAAACAGTAATGCCCTCAGATAAGATCACAGCTCGAGTTATAGCTCGAGCTCACCTTCCTAAATACTCCCATATATCGTCGTTCATGGTAATCCAAATGCACTGGCTTCCTCTCTCTGACCGCATTCAGTTTAAAGTCCTTGCTTTGGTCCTCAAATCCAAACTGGGTCTTGCCCCAAAATACCTCAGGGATGTCATTCGTCCTCCTCTTTCCGCATCTTCTCATAGGCCTCCCTGATCTCTGGACCAGTCAGACTTTTTTGTTCCACGAGCTAAGACTACGATTGCTCGAACTCAATCCTTTACCACCATTGGGCTCTCACTCAGCGTGACACTTCCTTTCTGGGTCATTGTCTTCAACTCTCTCTCTCTCTCTCTCTCTCTGTCTCCCTCTCCTCAAAACATATTTTTTCTCGGGCTTTCGCACTGGAAGCGCTACTTAATTGCCACTGCTGTGAGCCGCACTATTACTAATTACATTACATTACATTACATTATAGCCCGAAGGTCATTCCAATGCAAAGGGCCAACAGAGACATAGGCACGATGCTGTGCTGTGGCAGTCCGAGACAAAGACATTGTTAGCGGATTGAGAATCCGCCATGAAGCCTTAAACCGACTTTTATTATTTATTCATTACGAAGATTTATATAGCGCCCCTTCAAGGTTACTACTCAGGGCGTTCCCGACCACAGTACGGCTTAAAAAGGACAGTTTTGAGGCAAGAATAGAAAGAACCAGAGAGGCTTCTGGGAAGCAAGCGCAGCGTGAGAGCGAGGGGTCTTCAACCACTCTCTCTCTCGCTCTTCTCTCTCTAGGAGCTGTGCTAGGAAAAGGTTCCAACTAGCAAAATTCAGAACAGTTATAGCCTCATAGGGGCATATTTTAGCAAATATTTCTATTTCATATTATATCAATATCAATAAACACTGAAAGCACTTAAATTTAATTAAAGTAGTTAGGTTTTAAAGATTTTTATTAAAAATTTAAACCTTATTTATTTTTGATAGTTAAAAACTGGTCCAGAACGCCGTTCCGATGTTCCGATGAAAAGCACTATGCGATGATAATTCTTTTCTGACTATACTGAATGGCCACGGATAATTGCATTATATTATAGCAGGAAGGTCATTCCATAGCAAAGGGCCAACAGAGGAATAGGCACGATGCTGTGCTGTGGCAGTACGAGATAAAGACATTGCCAGTAGATTGAAAATCTGGCTTAACAAAGAAAGAAACCTGAAACCGAATTGATGAAGCAGGTTCTTATAATGTTACAGGAAATGTGTATAATCAGGGATACCCTTAAATTTCCGTGTATGTGTATAAACAGGGTATGTGTACTGTATTAGAGTTAGGGGTTAGGGTTAGAATTTAGGGTTAGGGTTAGGTTAGGGTTAGATATACATGAGGGTATACCCTGATTACACATATTCCCTAAGGTATATGTTTCCAGAGTTAGGGTTAGGGGGTATGTGTTAGGGCTAGGGTTAGATACATATGAAATATACATAATTATACCCTGATTAGGCACATTCCCCATGGCCTATACATAAGGTATATGTATTCATTCTGGAGATTTATATAGCGCCCCTTAAGAAATCTACTCAGGAGCGCTCCCAACCCAGCCAGGGTTAAAGACAAAAACACATTCTGTCTGTATATATGTATGTCTGTCTGTATTTTCCAGTCTGTCTGTGTATATGCCCTAGGGTATATACATATTCCCTGATTATACACATTCCCTGTAACATAATTTATTATACATGTATCTTCCGTCACATTAGACACAGCAGTTCGTTCGCTGTCAATCAAGACCGCATTTCTAAGCACTCTCTAATCGCTGCGTATATTCGTGCATTGAAAGCATCGAAACGACATCAGGCGTTGGCGTGACTTCGTTTGACGCAGGCTAATCCAAAGTGCACGGGTTCTCCGTGACCGTCTGTCTATATGTTTGCGTCTGTCTTTCTGTCTGCCTGCCTGTCTGTCTTCCTACCTGTATGTGTGTGTGTGTCTGTGTGTAAGTAAGTAAGAAGTAAGTAAGAATATTCTTCATTGAGAAGTACTAGAAAACGCACAGCACTGTACATGGCAAAGTGTCTGTCTGTCTATTTGTCAGCCTATCTGTCTGCCTGGCTTCCTGTCTGTCTGTCTGTATGTATGTATGTATTTCTGCATGTCTGTATGTATGTCCGTCTGTCTCTGTCTGTCTGACTGTCTGTCAAGAGGTTTTCTTTCCAGTTTCGCGTAGCGTAGTGCCTATAGGTTGGTCGTATTTGAGAGGCTGTTAAAAGGATTCTATCCGTTTATCACAGGTGCCTGCTTTTGAATGGGCGCATCGGATGATGGCAATCGGTAAACGCTAAGCTGTACCTAGACGGAGAGAGAGAGGAGAGAGACAGACAGACAGACAGACAGAGGGACAGAGAGAGACAGATAGACAGAGAGACCGAGAGAACCAGAGACAGAGACACAGAGACACAGAGAGAGACAGACATACAGACAGAGACAGACAGAGACAGACAGAGACACAGAGACGGAGAGACAGAGACAGAGCAGGAGAGACAGACAGAGACAGAGATAGAGACAGACACAGAGACAGAGACAGAGCAGGAGAGACAGACAGACAGAGAGAAAGAAAGAGTGAACCAGAGACAGACAGAGAGAAAGAGAGAACCAGAGACAGAGACAGAGAGACAGACAGAGACAGAGAGACAGAGACGGAGAGACAGAGACAGAGCAGGAGATACAGATAGAGACAGAGATAGAGACAGACACAGACAGACAGAGGCAGACAGACACACAGAGAGGAGGGATGAAGAGATGGAGGGAGAGTGGGATGGAACGCGTGACTGGCATTTGTATTAAAATTTATATGTGGTCTGAAAAAAACCGGTCTAAATGTCAAGGAAAATAGTGAAGTAGGCCAACACTCGAAGACGCCGAGATATCCATGATTAGGAAATCATACACGACTAATTGTAATTGTATAATAAATATATATATAATATGTAATATATACACTGTGTCCGGAAAAATTCCGACCCCCACAGATGTGGTTAAAAAAACTATAGTAGATAATAATCGATTTAAAAAATACAAAAGCATTTTCATCTTGACATACTTACAAACGAAATTCTTTGTAATGTATTAACGGCCCCGTTTAAACTTACGTCATAGTGACGTATTTGAGTTTTATATTTTGTAAACAAAGTTGCAAGAAAATGGCGTTTAGCGAGGAAGACAAAATTGTTATAAAATTTTTACGCCAAAACAAGAAATATGGAGCCAAGAAGTTTCTGAAAAAATTTCCGAACAAGGGTTGGACATTAGGTGGACTAAAGTACCTTATACGAAAAATTGATCTAACCGAATCGTGTAAGCGTCGCAAGGGTAGCGGTAGACCGAGAGTTGCACGGACAACTGAAAATATCGAAAAAGTTGAGGATCTCGTTTTAAGTCAAGAAGATCGACCTCAATCACATCTAACGCTAAGAGAAATCGCTCGAGAGACTGGAATTTCAAAAACTTCAGTGCACGAAATTGTCAAAAATGACCTTCATCTAAAGTGTTTAAAGAAAAGACGAGCGACTGAATTAACAGAAGCCAACAAGGAAGCACGGCTCGAGCGTTCAAGGATTTTGTTAGATCGCTATCCTGATGAAATGGTAAACTTTATTTGGTTTACAGACGAAAAGTTGTTTACCATCGCCACACCAAAGAACAGTCAAAATGATCGTCTGTACGTTGCCACCGGAACTCGGAAGAAAAACATCCCAGCTAATCGTTTGCTTAGTACTCGCCCAACATTCAGCCAGTCAGTAATGGTTTCAGTTGGTGTATCTGCTCTTGGTAAAACAGACATACATTTCATAGAACCTGGCGTTAAAATAAATGGAGCTTACTATCGAGATTCTTTGTTGTTGGAAAAATTATTACCTGATATCAGGCAATATTCAGATTACTACACATTTCAACAAGATGGTGCTCCAGCTCACCGAGCACGTGAAACTGTCGAACTGCTGATAAAGGAGACTCCAGATTTTATACCTCCAAATCTTTGGCCTCCAAACAGTCCGGACTTAAATCCTGTTGATTATAAAATTTGGGGAATAAGGCAGGAGAAGGTATACAAGACAAAGGTCAGAAACATTGAAGAACTCCGTGAGCGAATTGTTAATGCTTGGGATGAATTTGATCAACTGGTCGTCGATGCTGCCGTTAGTCAGTGGCGTGTGCGTCTCGTAGCTTGTGTTGAAGCCAATGGCGGACATTTTGAACATAAATTATAGTTCACTAATATTTCAGGATTAAATTGTTTTTGGAATTTTAAAAATTGATGACAATTTACTAGTTCTCTCATTCGTATCTCAGGGGTCGGAATTTTTCCGGACACAGTGTATATTATATAACAAATATATATATATATGCAACATATATATATATATTGTTGTAAGTACACCTAGACAGAAACCACCTATAGAGGCCCAGGTTTAAGGGATAAATCATTATTTATTGGCTATTTACATCCAAAATATATCTTTCGAATAGACGAAAACGCATCAGCGAAGACACAAACAAGTCTTAGAGAGACTTAAAGCGACTGCTTCGAAAACGAATAGAAATGTCATTCGAAAGCAGAGACCAAAAACAAATGCTTAACGAGACTAAGAGAGAACCTGACTCTTGTCTGATTCTGATACACAGTGATCACCTATTTATGGACACGCGGAACATCCCGCCAAAAAATCATAATACCTGTGACCCATCCTATCGAATGAATGAACTTTGAACTCTGAATGAATGAATGAATGAATGAGTATCTATTACACGTGGTATATCTACACGCCTACCTATCAATCAATCAATCAATCAGTCAAGTAGTCAATCAGTCAGTCGGTCAGTCAGTCAGTCAGTCAGTAAGTCAATCAATGAATCAATCAGTCAATCAGCCAGTAAGTCAATCAATCATTCAGCTTACCAATCAGCTAACCAATCAGCTAACCAATCAATCAATTAATTAATCAATCAATCAATCAATCAATCAATCGATCAATATATTTATCGGTTTTCATAGCATTGCTCAGCGTTAGACGGTAAATACAAACAGCAATCATGAACTTAACTAAACTTAGCTAAACAATATTAATTACTAGACAGTAAAGTGATGGTTTTCATAGTATTTCTTAGCTTTAACAGCGCCATTACGACATAAATTACAGCATGTAAACTTCGCCACTGCTCGTACGCCAGCAGTGCCAGTCCCACGCCTAGATAAAGGAGAAAGTGTCAGACTACGACAGCGCGGCAGCCGCGATCGCCACGGACAGGAAAATGACCAAGTACAATGCACTTCTAAACACGCACTTTTTCGTGCCTCTAGCTCTCGAGACCTTAGGTCCAATTAACACCACTGGCCAAAACTTTATATCAGATCTAGGTCGTAGTCTGACGCTTTCACTTTCATGCTATATGTAGTAGCAGTTTCAGTTTAACGACACTGTCATTACCAAGATCATTAGCGTCGCGCTAATGATCTTGGTAATGACAGTGTCGTTAAACTTAAACTGCTACTACATATAGCATGTGTGCATGAAAGTTTTTGTAAGTATGTAGAAACAGGAGGTGCTGTATGCTTGCGTAGCTGCCTTGAAGCATTCCAGCCGCTGTGACACACAGCCAAATTCATTTTGTCACCGAAGCCGCACGTAAACTTGCTGAAGCAGTTAATCGTATGTCTTAAGTCATTAGAAACGGGGGTTTAACCCCTGTAAAAGCGAAATAAGAAAATCCACTGAGTTCATATTTTATAGGGTGATATTAACCTATAAATGTATGCCAGTGATAGGATAATCGGATTTTGATTCTTTTGATCCTTTTAGGCTTCGCATGTTCTCTGTTTGACCTATAGAGCGGTGCTTCCTAAAGTGGTTGTCCGCGAGCACTCAGTTGCCGGTCCGCAAAGTGAGTCAAACTGGTCAAATTGTCTCGGAATCAAGAACTGACTAGTATATCTTTAAAAGTCATAACAATCAACATTCGTTTAGAGTGCAATAATGATAGAAGTGGCTAAACACGCATTTAAATCAATTTTAATACGTTATAATACGTTGACGAATTTACATTAGTGATCGATGAAGAGAAAATAATAAATTTGGCACCGGTCCTCCTGCAGTGGGAAAATTCCTCCCGGTCCGTGGCACTGAAAACTTAATTCCTGCCAGTCCGTGATATTGAAATGTTTGGGAAGCGCTGCTCTAGAGGATACACATCGATTCGAGGTTTGACCGTCCAACCTAAACTGGAGTGCGGATGCTTTAACAACTAAGATTTCCAAATACAATAGATTTTTATAGCATAGATTTTTTGTTCTGGATTTTATTGGGCACAGAAGGTGAAAGCAGCACATACAGGACTGCTGTTCTTGTCTGTCAGTTATTGTCCCTGTTTGACAGTGTTCTGGTTTGACAATTAGGCTACGGTCTGAAAATTTGTGCTACGGTATGAAAATTAGTGCTACGGTGTGAAAATTAGTGCTACGGTCTGAAAATTAGTGCTACGGTCTGAAAATTAGTGATACGGTATGAAAATTAGTGCTACGGTATGAAAATTAGTGCTACGGTATGAAAATTAGTGCTACTGTCTGAAAATTAGTGCTACGGTCTGAAAATTAATGCCATACGGTCTGAAAATTAGTGTTACGGTATGAAAATTAGTGCTACGGTCTGAAAATTAATGCCATACGGTCTGAAAATTAGTGTTACGGTATGAAAATTAGTGCTACGGTCTGAAAATTAATGCCATACGGTCTGAAAATTAGTGTTACGGTATGAAAATTAGTGCTACGGTCTGAAAATTAATGCCATACGGTCTGAAAATTAGTGTTACGGTCTGAAAATTAGTGCTACGGTCTGAAAATTAGTGCTACGGTCTGAAAATTAGTGCTACGGTATGAAAATTAGTGCTACGGTCTGAAAATTAATGTTACGGTCTGAAAATTAATTTCCTGTCTAACAGGTATTGTTCCTGCCTGAGAATTTCGACTACATTGTGACAGCGGGATAAGCAACCCATTATAAATTTTTTAGTTTACTGGTTAACTGAGGATTTCTGCAGTCCTCCTACGAATAGCTCTCGGACGTGCACATCGCTTGCCTAAATGAACATTTGATTAGACAACACCTTTGATTGGCGTGCATTGCGAGAGGCGCTATATAAATTTATAGATACAATACAATTTGACCAGTGATCAAATAGTGCTAGCACACGCGCTAATTCCAACGAAGGCAGTTCAATTTGAAGTTGACAGCTGTTCTTAGTTTCTAGTCTATGTCCAGAGTGTCTGGTCCTTGTTAAGAGTTGCTGGTCCATGTTACGTTTCTGGTCTATTATCAGAGCTTCTCATATACGCCGACTCCTTGGGAGCCTTGGGTGCCAATGCACCCAGAGAGAAAGTTCAGTGGGTGCCTGGCACCCAGAAGAATTCAGACCTTAAATTCAAACTTTTACATTATATTACAGTAATCTCACAACTTGTGAAGCAGTACAACACAAATACCCAACATTGCATGATCACAATAGTTTTTCTTTCAAGCACTGTTTTTGAAGACAATATTATTATCGACCACTATTCCAGTCTCTTGCAGTTCCTCGATGAATTGTCTGAATTTGACAAAACTGAAGCAGGTGCCAAAGCAAGCGGGCTTATGCGACAATGTCTACAGTTCGACATTGGCGTTTGCAATGTAATATATAAAAATATTCATGGGACTGGGGTAGAACTCAGGCAGTGGCACCCAGAGACAAAACCAAAAGTCGGCGCCTATGAAGCTTCTAGTCCATAATTTATGTTCTATTTAGGAATCATGATAACCAAATGAATTCCTCTGTTGGCAACCTGTTGGTCATAGAACCATCTGTGATTGACGGTCTACGCCAATCAAAAAGATTGCCGTCGCTCGTCGTGGCATCGCAGAGTTTGAGATTGTCCGGTCAACGTCCGGAAGGGAAGCAATATAATTATATATGCATGTAGGCCAACCAATTCCGGTTCAGCTGATATGCGACTAAACACCGTCCTCAAAAACATAGAAATATACAAATCGTAGGAGTAATAGTGGCAGTAGTAGTAGTAGTAGTAGTAGCAGCAGCAGCAGCAGCAGCAGCAGCAGCAGCAGCAGCAGCAGCAGCAGTAGTAGCAGCAGCAGCAGCAGCAGTAGTAGTAGTAGTAGTAGTAGTGACTGTAGTAGTAGTAGTATTAGTAGTAGCAGTAGTAGTAGTAGCAGTAGTAGCAGTAGTAGTAGTAGTAGCAGCAGTAGTAGTAGTAGTAGCAGTAGCAGTAGCAGCAGTAGTAGCAGTAGCAGTAGCAGTAGTAGCAGTAGCAGAAGCAGTAGCAGTAGCAGTAGTAGTAGTAGTAGTAGTAGTAATAATAATAATAATAATAATAATAATAATAATAATAATAATAATAATAATAATAATAATAATAATAATAATAATAATAATAATAATAATAAAAATATTAATATTAATATTAATATTAATAATATTAAGAATAATAAATTTACGACAGTTTCTAGGGCGTTACAAGGATGCCTTGGCAAGCATCATCCACAATCAATCAGAGATACATGTATACCGTCGTATAATCGCAATCATAAACCCAAACATTTAAAAGCGCCACTCGAAAGTCAAGCGCAGGGTACCAGCTTATTCACGAGCACTAAAAGCAGGAGCTATTCACGAGCACTCAACGAGCAGAAGGTAATTCCCAAACAGAATGAATCCCTAAGTTCTTCATCTGCTTGGTAGGGATAGAATAACAATCGTCAGCCATAGATGGATCAGTTTCCAAATGACACGTCACAATATCAACAGCTGAGGCTATGTTTTTCAGTAGTGTGTTTAAAACAAGCAGGGCTGTTGACGCATAATAACGTTACGCTGTTGGCACAGTACTGCAGACGCTAGCCACGTCGCTATGACTACGGTAGACGCATATGTAATTTTAGGCCTATGTTCTGTAGACAATACGAATCGCTTACGGATGATTCATCATAGGGCTTAGCGATGCGGTGTAAGTTATGAATATATATGATATTTTTCTTCAGGCAAATCAAGGCTTATGTGAATTGCTGGTTTTCGAGAAAGTATTCAATACACGCTCAAAGGTGATACCATCAAGAAAGAGGTATGGTAGGTAGGTAGGTAGATGGATGGATGGATGGATGGATGGATGGATGGATGGATGGATGGATGGATGGATGGATGGATGGATGGATAGACAGACAGACAGACAGACAGTATAGATAGATAGATAGATAGATAGATAGATAGATAGATAGATAGATAGATAGATAGATAGATAGATAGATAGATAGATAGATAGATAGATAGATAGATAGATAGATAGATAGATAGATAGATAGATAGATAGATAGATAGATAGATAGATAGATAGATAGATAGATAGATAGATAGATAGATAGATAGATAGATAGATAGATAGATAGATAGATAGATAGATAGATAGATAGATAGATAGATGGATGTATGTATGGTAGATGGAGGATAGGTAGATGGGTGGAGGATGGAGGGAGGTAGGTAGGTAGGCAGGTATGGATGGATGGATGTAGGTGGATGATGGACAGACAGACAGACAGACAGAGACGACTGTGGTAGAGAGAGAGAGAGAGAGAGAGAGAGAGAGAGAGAGAGAGAGAGAGAATAAGAGCTGAATAGATAGATAGAGATAGAGAGAAAGAGAGACAGACAGACAGACAGACAGAGACAGAGAGAGACAGAGAGACAGAGACAGAGAGAGTCACAGAGAGTGCCAGCTTACTTCTGTGGTAGACAAACGTCAGTTATTGATGCAAACTCGCCATACTTGCAGAATAATAAGTGCTGATGAGAGCGGCAATTAGTAGCACACCATTATATTAAGGTAAAAATAGAACATATTCAAAGCCCAATACTTTCTACGTCATTCTGTTGGAACGTACGACAAGTATAATAAGCTTATAGTATGGTCTAGAAGATATTGGAGCTAAATTTTTTTCGTTTTCTACGCGAAATTTCTTTATATAACTTCCGACAAAGGGCACACAATTTCACCCTCCCCGATAAAGACTCGATGAACTTTATTCCTAGAATGTTATATAAAAACATGTACTAATTAACCCATCCATAATCAGCCATACTGTCAACTGTTATTGTTAACCTACAGCGTTCTGCCTGTTGTTTTCTGAAATAAACGAATATGCATACATACTGTTCCATTGCTATCAACATTCCTTCGTGAGTCCTTTTGCTTCTAACTTATCACATAACGTTAAGCAGCTTGTCGCCAAATTTCATTATTCCATTAATTCCTGTCTCTTGTTGTCTTGCAAGCAACACAGGAGCCGACTCTGTAATAAGATTGCTCAGCGTGATTTCCATTAGAGCACGTGTAAAGAAAACCAAAGGGTATGACGAAACCCCGTCATTGGCTATTATTGTCACGTTGGCAATATTTAACGTCGGTCGCCTTACTAATATGCAGTGTCCTTGCTAGGTCCGACCTTGGTCTAAATATTTCTTTGGCCTTGACTAGCAAAATATGCATCATAAGCATGGAACGAGAATTCGTGACTTGAGGCTTTAATATTCGTAAATATTCGTGAATATTAGAGCATTTTTGAAATTCGTAGATATTCGTAAGTATTCGGTGATGACGTCACTGTTTCCGTTTCCTTAGGAACTAATTTAAGACTACTAATTTAAGAATATGTGCAGTGGTTTTGTAACTGTTCCTGTTCTATTGCCTAGTGTTTGGCACTGAATTATGTACCGTTAATCGCGGATTTCGAAGAATTAAGAATGAAAAGAAATGTAATAAAATATTCGTTGGCCAGTTTCAATATTCGTTAATATTCGCCAATTTCTACAAATCTTTATATTCGTAATATGCGAATACTCGTTCTATGATTATTACTGTGTAAGAATAACAGATGAGATTGCCATGAAAAAGTTCTCAATGTCACATGTGTAATTATAAAGGGTCCGTGTCACATTACGGATTGGACGCGAGCAAGGACAAGATCATAATGTCTACCTGAAATTAAGTTTCCAGTCTGGTCGAAATGCAGGGCACCTCTAAATGGTTCCACTTTTTGACCAAACAGAGAACTAAACACAGCCTTCTGTAACGTTTTAGAGCAACTAAAAATTGCACCTAATTTAGGATTAGATATAGAGTAATGGTAACATCACTGGCGTGAAGAGTAGTAGGAAGCGGGATCGATTCCCTCTAACCTCGCAAAGGTCGACTCAGCCTTTCATTCGCCAGATGGCGTTGGTAAAAATTAGTAGTAACGGGATGGGCGCCTTGCTGCCAAAATAGTTAAATTCGGCTCCTGTAATAACTTGTGATCATCCGTTCACACTGTGATTTTGTAATCACACTGTGGTGTGTCAGTTTGAATTGCAATAAACGATTATTATTATTATTATTATTATTATTATTATCATCATCATCATCATCATCATCATCATCATCATCATCATCATCATCATCATCATCATCATCATCATCATCATCATCATCATCATCATCATCATCATCATCATCATCATCATCATCATCATCATCATCATCATCATTATTATTATTATTATTATTATTATTATTATTATTATTATTATTATTATTATTATTATTATTATTATTATATAGCACTTCTTCTTTAGACGAGGCACAGCGTGCATTTCTTATTATTTTGCATCTGCAGTGTCACGATCAAGGACCTGCGCAGACGAACGCTAATTATCGATGCAAGGACAAAGTTAATTATTATAGGCTCCCATGGGATAAGAAATGGCCATCCTTGTAATTGGAATATTCTGCTGATGAGCCAGCAACTATGAAACTAGTTCACGCGTCCTTAAAGGGGTGCAGCGGTGACCTAGTTTTCCGATGACGTAGTAGCGTCCGTGCGTCATCGGGCCTGGCGCTGATGACGTAGGGAAACGATGTCGAGGATGTTTTGCCTAGGCACACGTGCATTATGTTCCTGTGATTGGAGATCGCGCTCACCTGGATGGTGTTAGTCCCCGGACTCAGTCGCTAATGAATTACCGACTAACTTGGTGAGTTAGCAACTGAGTTAAGGACATAGTCGACTGGAAGCAGAGGCGAAAATCTATACATAGCTTTGGGGGGACAGATTCTGCCAGGGCCAGATTTTTTTGGGGGACAGAACGGCTTAAGTCAAAACTTTGAGGGACAGTAAGTCAAAACTTTGAGGGGCACAGTCCCCCTCTGTCCCCCCATGATTTACGCCGCGACTGGAAGCATACGTTGAAACCAGAGTATTTTCAACTCTTCGCTTGCCTGTACAGACGCCATTTTCGATTAAAACAATTGCGGGACATCCTGCAACGTTACAGACACCACTCGGGAAGGTAGTAAATAAAGAACTGGCAATCTCAGTCCCTCAGGACTGACCTTTTTTCTATTTCTTTTGACCAGTTCCGCAAGCGCCTGAAAACGTCTCTTTACCAATGAAGAGACTGGCCTGGGTCGGGAGCGCCTCTGTTTTGAGTGGCGCTATATAAATGCTTTGATTAGGATTACGATTACGACAGCGACTGACTGTTTGACTGATGGTTAGACTGATTGCTAGACTGTAATATGCCCAAAAATAATCTTTGTCGGCGGCAACGGCCTATGTTGTCATAAGCTGCCGTTAAACTGTGGATCCATCCTTAGTCTATTGCACTGTGACTCGTACCTCGTAAGCAAGTTGTGTTCCGGTCTTGCTGGTCTCGTCAAAAATCGAAATTCGGAGACCGAGATCAAAACATTAAGCAAAGTATTAAGTGAACAAAGTCGCTAGCAGTCGGTAACGACTGGTTTCGTCTTGAGGGCTTAGCGGCGGTGGCAGCGGTTGTTCCGAGGACTATAATAATCAGGCAGGTGGCGAGACTTAAATCAAGAGGAGGCAACTTCGCAGACCATTGGCAAAATCCTAGTCATTGGGTCATTAGTCAATCGAAGTTCCAGTATGTAAAAAACCAAGAGGAGGCAACTGCCTCCTCTTGCCTCAATGTAGGTACGCCTATGACTATAATATATATCCTGATTGAAAGAGGTCAACGGTGACGCATAATTTTGTCTGGGCATGTTTTCTGCTATCGCAACAGGCTTTAGCCCAGGGGTGTCAAAGAGCCTGCCCGCTCAGTAGCGTACCGTACGGGGGGCAGAGGGGCGAGTCGCCCCGGGCGGCACTTGAGCAGGGGCGGCAAAATAGGGTTGAAAAAGTATAAGAGAAAGTAATAAAAGTAGACAAAGAAGGAAGGAAAGGAAGAAAAATAATCCAATAAATAGCATACAGTGGCGTAATGAGGGGGCATTGATACCCTCGGGCGCAGGACAGGGCGGCTTCTGACAATTATAGTATAGTAGATGAGCATGAGTCTTGCACGGGGAGGAGAGGAATCTGTTTTTGAAAAAAAGAGGGGAAAGCCAAAAAAAAGTTATCAGAAATTTTGGCGGAAGTAATAAAGAAAATTTTCCGGAAATTTCCAAAATTAAGTGCCAAGGGCGGCATTTTGGGCGCCACTGTGCCCGCTGGCCATTTCTGGCCCGCCGACGATGTTTTTCTGGCCCGTGGAACCTTGCCTAAAGACGACACAATTTGATAATAAAAGTTCAAATTCGTCATTTTAATTCCTAATGAGTTTTATGTGATGTTCGTGACTGATAATGAAGATTAAAATTATGATTTTACACCTAATTTGACTGTTTGTATGATAAAACACGCACCATTTATAATTTAGGTTTGCCAACAATTTCTGGGGACGGGCTCACCAAGCCCCATCCCTACCCCAATTTTGCTCAGTCGCCTTCGACACTCAGTGGCCCGCCATTAAAACAGGTTTGATAACTCTACTTTAGCCTATAATTATAAAGAACAGTGTTGGAACAATGGAGAACTCCACCACTACCCTACCTGTGGTAGTGCCAGTCCCAAGCCTGGAGAAAGGAGGAGGGCGACGCTAATCATCTTTGTTATGACACAGTGTCGTTAAACACCAACTAACAATTATAGAGGAGCGTCCGTTTCCTATTTACACGTGTTAATGTTTATTGTTTCCGGATGCAATTTATAGTTCGAGCATGCAGAAAGCTTTATAATGGGATGCGGTCAGTGAACTGCTTTGAAATAACTATAATTAAAGAATTCGAATATGCTGCATGTTTCCTCGTGTAAACACAACGCCATAAAACGGTCCGACATGGATTCAAAACGCGATCGATTCTAACTTCGGACATCTTAAAAAAACTGACGATCTCAGACAATAAACAAAATAGGTTACTATTTCTGTATTAATGAAAGAAGACGTTTTTGGTCAAAAATATTACTTTTTTTGTATTTGGGTCGGTAGTCCTGGGATGCGCCGATTCCGATTAATACCGATTAGTGAAAAATCAAGCCCGAATTGATTATCGACCGATTAAGCGGCTCTTCCCTACTCATAAACTTGTCTAAGCATGTTTCTGATGTCGCAACAGGCTTTGGCCTAGGCCCTACATAATGAACAGTGTTGGAACAGTACAGAGAGTGTTTTTTTTACCTCACACGTGTCAGTATTTATTGTTTCCGGAAGCAATTTATAGTTCGAGGTTTGCAGAAGGTTCTGTTATGGGATGACAGATCTGCGGTCACTGAACTGTTTTGAAATAACTTTTTTTATTCTAAAGAACGTCATCACATAACGCCTAGGTTACCTAGAACAATCCTTTCCAACAGTCTCTGAGACTCTGAACTTGCTAATATAGCCGATATAAAACTCCTTTTCGCCATATTACTCAACCCCTAGCATGTACTTCACCAACTTCTGCCTTCACTCCGACCCCTCTCCTCTCACCAATTAAGATCTAGAGCACACAACCATACTCTCCCACCCAAATACAACTCTCAATAATTTATTCCAAGATCCTTATATAAAAATATTTACTAGTTTATTTAAAATTTTCTGATTACTTTTAATTATCCATTATCACTCATTTATGCGTTTTTGTCAGATTGTTTTATCAATAAAACGAATATAGTAGTATCAAAGATTGTTTTATCAATAAAACGAATATAGTAGTATCAAAAGGCCGTTGACGACAATTCAAAATTATGTACAATACAGTTGAAGACAAAGAATTGATAGAGTCCGAGAGATACCATTTAAAGGCATCTAAACAGTATTTTGCAATGTCACTAATATTCATTGTTTGACAGCATAATATAACTCAGCTATTAATGTCTATGATACTTGCATTTCGAAAAGATGGTCTTTGAGGCAAGTTCTCTAATGCTTTGCAGAAATTATCATACACAATTTATTTCTATTCTACTTTGAACTTTCAAACATTTATCATTCATTGCAATCAAATATTAAGTTTTTATTAAAGTAATAAGACTTACACGTGTAACTAAAGTAAAAGATTTCGAATATACTGCATGTTTCCTCGTGTTAACGCAACGCCATAAATTGGGAAGACCTGGTTTCGGAACCCGATCGAATCTAAATTTGGTTGGTCAACGACATCTTAAAAAAGTTGACGATCGCAGGCAATAACTGCTTCGCATAACAAGTGGACGAAACAGATTGTGTTACGCAATTTATAATTACAGCTAGACACAACAGAATATGAAATATTGCTTGTGCCTATGAGACGAATCTATTACGAAAAGACCGTCGCAAAGTAGGGTGTCTGAGAGTATTGGAATGAGCAATATTATTATTATTATTATTACAGTAGTTTTATATAGCGCCCCTTCAAGACAGTCTACTCAGGAGCGCTCCCAGCCCAACCTCGGTCAAACAGGACAGTCTTAAGGCTAGAGAAGAACTGAGCAGTGTCCTATTGAGGTCAGACGCAGTGCCACCGGAAGCCCAATAGGTCATTGTCTTCTTGTGGTATTTTCAAGTGGAGAGATTGGAGAAGAGCAGTCGCGTGTTGCTGCTTCATAGACTTCACAGAATTTTCGCGCCATCAGCTCTTAGTCGTCAGGTTATTCATTTTTTCATTCAAAAATTTATATAGCGCCCCTTCGGGGCAACAACTCAGAGAATCCAGATGCAATCTATTCTGTTCTACTATATTCTAGTCTAATTTAACATGATCGATAATAATAATAATAATAATAATAATAATAATAATAATAATAATAATAATAATAATAATAATAATAATAATAATAATAATAATAATAATAATAATAATAATAATAATAATAATAATAATAATAATAATAATAATAATAATAATAATAATAAAGACGATGTTTTCTGACCGCGGAGTCATGCCAAAAGTGACTAAACAATTTGAGAATAAAAGTTCAAATTTGTCATTAAAAATATATTATTATTATTATTATTATTATTATTATTATTATTATTATTTTAATAAGGTATAAATGATCCCTCAGGCTTCTAAAAGCAATTCATGAAGAATAATCACGCCTAGTATGGCTCGTGGTCCTCGTCTCCGGTGTTGTGCATAAAATAAAAGTCATATTATTATTATTATTATTATTAGTAGTAGTAGTAGTAGTAGTAGTAGTAGTAGTAGTAGTAGTAGTAGTAGTAGTAGTAGCAGCAGCAGCAGCAGCAGCAGCAGCAGCAGCAGCAGCAGCAGCAGCAGCAGCAGCAGCAGCAGCAGCAGCAGCAGCAGCAGCAGTAGTAGTAGTAGTAATACGACGATTTGTATAGCGCCGTAGCTCAGCCGAGGCCGGAGGAAAGTGCGCTGTACACCGGTTCAACAAATCAATTACAGTCACAATGCCTGTATAAAAAAATAGGTCTTTGTCTTTAACTGTGATTCAAATGTCTCCAGATATGGCGCATTCTCCACATAGTCTGGAAAACTGTTCCATGCAACAGAGAAGGAACAGTCGCCAAACATTGTAGAACACCTCGGGACTATTGTCTTCCACGTCTATTGTACTCCATAGGGACGTCATAACAGCACACAAGGCGTCTATCGATTTCCGCGCTTCAGGTGAAATCGTGATCCTGTAGGTTAATCCGTTAAGTAAGGAATATCCGGAGTTAATCTACGGTGGCTTATGAAACAGCGACAGAGATGAATCGTTAAGTTAGTACTGAATGACATTAGAGAACTGGGTGACCGAATTTAACAGGGAAATCAATCGAAAAGCATCGAACCGAGAATGCTGTGGTGGTATCACAACGCGCAAAGAGTCAGTCAACCCCCAATGGGTGTAATATTGATGGTTTCAGGACTTAGCAAGGGGCTGATAGATAACGGTCGGTTTGGTGCACTGCTTTGTAAACGATGACAGATTTTAAACGGAATTCTATGCCCACTTGACAGCCACTATAATGAATGCCATGTCGATGTTATATGCTGTTATTTATCGGTGTTTGTTGTGGCTCTGGTCAATGAACTTTGAAGCATTTGTAATCCGAACAGATTGATTTATGGAATCCAATGATGAATGATTTGTAGGAATTGCCTCTGGCTAGAAATCAGAGAAGTTGGTTGTGAAACAGAGCATGCGTTTTTCAACCTTATCGACGCAACTTGGTCCAGAAACTCTAAACAGCCACACGATATATATATATATATATATATATATTATATATGATGTACATGTATATAAATATATGTATACATATGTTGCATAATATGTATATATATGTTGTATATATATATGTTGAATATGTATATAAATGTTGTATATGTATATATATATGTTGTATATATATATATAATTATATATATGTGTGTTGATGGGTATTTTACCGTTCGCTAAAATATTTGTCAGCTGTTGACAGGATTCAATTGATTGGCTCCACGTTTATGCGTGCGTGGGTCCGCCATTGGTGATTCTTTCATTAGTTTACTGTGCATTGTTTTGCTACCTGATGTAATGGTCCACTTGTAAATGACATTTAACATCAAGTAGCGCAGAGAAACGGCTTTTATGAGATACTTTAAAATGCACAACATAAAGCAATGTAAATGTAATGTAAATGAACATTTATATAGCACCCCTACGAGGTATCTACTCAGAGGCGCTCTCTGCGCTATAGCCTATTTGTTGTTATGGACGAATATGTTACATCAGTAAGGAAAACAATGCACAGTAAGGAAAACAATGCACAGTAAGGAAAACAATGCACAGTAAGGAAAACAATGCACAGTAAGAAAAACAATGCACAGTAAGGAAAACAATGCACAGTAAGGAAAACAATGCACAGTAAGCTGTCCTACTACGTGCATAAGACAAACTATGACAGTTTGAGGCATGTGAGATTTTATTTTATGACCATCCCAAATGCGAGCTGATTTGCACACATGGTTAGAAAATCAGCTGGAGAAGTCAAACGTTATACCCATAGTCGTAACTTTGTATTCAGAAAGTGTTGGCTTTGACTGTATACCACTTTTAAAATGAGTCGTGACAGTCACCTTACCTTTTGACCTGTACTGAAAGTTTTGCGACATGACAGAGTTATTTTGATTTGAGGAGGGAAAGGGAAAAGAGAGATGGCAGAGGAAGGCTAGTGAGAAGGGGATAGGCCGACATCACTGCGTGGAGAAAAGCTAAGCCTCTGGTCATGTCTAAACTGCGTGGACATTCAGAGCAAGCAGCGGTCAAGCCATCAAATTTAATGGGGCTGTTAACCTATTTCTTAGAGGAGGAAATAAGTGCTCGATGAATGGTGGGATGGATGGATGGGTGGAATGATTGATAAACGGGCAAATGGATTGATGAAGGGATGGAGGAATTGGTGAATGGATAAAGGGATGGGTGGATTGACGGGTGGATTGATTGATTGATTGATGGATAGAGGGAGAGATGATGGAGGTATGGATGAATGGATTATGGATGGATGGATGGATGGATTGATTGTATTGTATTGTATTGTATTTTCGTTTATTTCATAACTTGCTGTCAAGACGCAACAAGTAACATCAATGCCTGATTTTGCAGTTACAGTATTAGAGACTATAGTACTATTATAGCTTTAGGCCTAGATAATGCACTGTTCAGCACTATAATAGGTATAGTTCTAATGGGGCAAATTGGATTGGGTTATAGTATTGAGAGTGAGGCTAAACGAAATTCAGACAGCTGCTAGTAAATGTCTTTGAACATCTGGCGATAAATGATAAATGGATGGGTGGATGGATGGATGAGTGAGTGAATGATAGGATGAAAGAAAGACTGAATAAATCAATGAAATAACCGACTCTTCTTGTTGTCCAAATGTAAGCACTCACTTGTTAGTCCCATCGTCTTTTTCTCTTTACGGTCAGCTTAATGTCAAATATCTTTATCGCTCACAAGCAACAATTGTATTCGTCAGCTTAACGTAGCTTGTCAGCCATTTAGATGACAAATGGACCCAATCTGTCCACTTCTCTCTGCCTTGCGTCTGGTCCATATGGCTTTCACTTAGCAGTGCCAAAGCGTTGATTGATTCCTTATGGCTGATTACAATCGCTTCCTGAAAGTCGTCAGATTGATGGAGATATTAGACTACGCGCGACTGGTGTATCTGGATAGCGCAGACCACTCACTTAGTGCAATGCATTCATGGAGATGGAGTCTGATAGCGAGGGAAACTTAGACGACACAGGGAGGCACTCACACATACATACATGCATACACATTAGGGTGGCCCAACACAAAAAAAGTTGGAAATGTTTGGCTCCACAAGGCTGCCCTTGTTACACACGAAAATATAACCCTGTATGCAA
>JACEVL010000087.1:894291-911791 GCA_020284085.1 Aporrectodea caliginosa | reverse complement strand
TTCAATGAACAAAGACTCAACCAAACGTTGCACGACAACACAAAAGAGTTTCGCTACACAGTCCCAGTAGAGGGAGTACTTAAACAATCCGAGTTCCTGTCGATATTGTCGACAATAGATGTCGTAAGATCTCTCCATTTTCATGGCATTGCCCTCGCTGGCATTGCCGTTGGGGGGCCTTCGCTGGCACTGCACGGAACGTGATCAACAACTGTCAAAACATTAAACACTTGGGCTAACTCAGAAATGACAGGTGAATGAATGAATAATACGAGATTAACGTGCAAGACACCAGTACTTCAGTCAGATGCACTATATTTCACACTTTGGCTCAACATAAAATACTTAACCCTCAGGCTACCGAGGTTTTTTTGTAACACTGGCTACTGGATAATCTTATATTTGTTTATCCAAAAAGTACAAAATGTACGCAATAATATAAAATATCGCTAATTATGGGGGTTCCGTTGTTAAAAGTTATATAATTTACCTCTGGATTTCGTGTTTGGTTTCACATATCATAACTTGCATAGTTGTAAAAGACGTTTTTTTTCGTTTTTTATTTTTTTCCCCAAAACGTCGTTTTTTCGTTTTTTATTTCTCGTCTCGTTTTTTCCCGTTTTTCCACGAAAAATTTATGTAACTTTATTTATTTATTACCTGTCTGTTACTATTTGTTTAATTTTATTTTTGTCTGATATCCCTTACGTTGTCTCCGTCATTTCAAGGATTCATATAATTTACGTCACTATTTAGTGTCATCAGTTGAAATAAACAGCTACAGGAAATAAAATGTATAAAAGTAGCCTGATTTGAATTCCTAAGTTATCAAAAATGCGAAATGTTGTCTTTGTACTCAGTAATCTCTGATTGACTGATAAACTGACGGATATTACTCCATATCAAGTTCTTATATAAGTCAGAATTGTAAGTAGACCTCCTTTTTAATTAAGTACACTCTATACTTGCAAAGTTTAGTTTTTAGCTGCTTATGTCTGCATGAATTGATGTGGACTTATTTATGCAATTTTAAATTGAAAAGATTTCAATATTTTTAATTTCTCAATTTCTTTTTAAACCAAACTTATGAAAAAGAAAATAATTGTTGCAGATTAGGCCTACTGTTACTTGGTGTTTATTAATAAAGTTATGTTATTTGCTGATTAAAATTAAATTGTGTAAACAAGGTTTTTAATTTTAAAATGCAGTAAAAGATGCAGCAAAGTCAAATTATTTTCTTTTCCGTTTTTCTCTCGTTTTTTCCGTTTTTTATTTTTTTCAATAAAACGACGTTTTTCTCCGTTTTTTATTTTGATTTGGCCGTTTTTAACAACAATGATAACTTGTAATACAGCAATGGATTCGGCATTCATTTCTGAACAGAATGGTATATTTAGTTGTACATTATGTGAATGCACCTCGAAATTATATAACTTTTAACAACAAGATTATGTGTGTTTTTAAACTGATCTATGTGGTAACACCCCCTCTGGTAGCCCGTGGGTTAAGCAAATCCTGTTTCTATCATTTCAGTGGAATGCCTAAGATTAGGTCTTTTCTTACCGAAGAAACGTCACGAAACGTAGCCTGATTAAAGGTCTGGCCATTTCAAAGACACTTGCACAGAAGAAAGATTTAATTGTTAGAAAGCTGCCGGTGACCATTAGAATAAAAGATAAATCAGTCAGTAAGTCAGCCATATTAAAAATCTAATTAAATTCAACTTGTGAGCGTCTAAGAAATAAATTATTTATTTTGTTGTATGAATTAGCTGGGGTCAGGTCAAATTCTTGAGCCCTAATTGACAGTAGAAAGGAAAGTATTCGTGGTGATTTAAGTCTGCGTACAGTTTTTTTCAAAATGAAGCCACCGGCAACGCGAGGTCATAAGCCATGGCTTGTTTCGCTTATGAGTAAATCCAGCATTGACTGGATTAGATTATAATCCATATGCATCAATGTTATGATAAATGCATAGTTGCATTAGATATAAGATAGGCCTAACAACACGTCACCCCATCATCCCTGTTTTAGCAAGCAAGCAGCAGCTGCTGAAACAGCGACAGCCATAGTAATTAATAATAATAATAATAATGATTTTGAATGATAATGATGATGATGATAATAATAATAATTAATAATATTATTATTATTATTATTATTATTATTATTATTATTATTATTATTATTATTATTATTATTATTATTATTATTATTATTATTATTATTATTATTGTTATTATTATTATCATCATCATCATCATTATCATTATCATTAATATTATTCCTGTATTTCACACTATCCGCTTAGCTTCTCCACTCTCCACCTATCATGCTCTCCAATTATCGCGATCTCTTCTTCCTTATCCATTAAGAGGTAGAATACTTCGGCAGACAGAGCGGCACCAACAGTCGATTCTTGAAAGCTAGAGTACACCATAGCTTCCGGACATCATAATCATCGTGACATCAATTTTTCAATATTTTTCCCCGGGGCTCCCACACTGGCTCATTATTTTCTGAACTCCTGAACCTTAAGTTCCATCAGATTCATACGTTTCAAGCATGCGATTTTCTTTATCGCTTTAATCATGGTCTCTTGACGAATGTCTTCCGGGGATTTTTTCCACCAGTGCTTTGAAATTCATTCGCACTATATTTGAAGCTCGGAAATATATCGTAATATACACGCTCAAAATAACTCTCGTAGCATCTCGGTTAAATACATGGACCCACTTATTTGGACTCGCTTCCCACTAACATTAAACGGGCACCTAACTTAGGCCTACAACTATTAAAAAAGCCTGCGTTTGATCAATAGAAAGTTATTAATTGATTCATTCATTCATTCTTCGTGTAATTATTGAATCCCAAAATGTCAAAAACAACAAAAATACAAACATGAAACATTGACATGGGTATTGAGAGAAACAACCGGTAGACCCAGAAGGAACCAGAGTCCCGCTTAAATAGGGTCACCAAATTAAAGGCATTACAGATGGTGACGAAGAACAGTCGTCTTTCTAATTAAACATGAATCAAAATCTTAACTGCGGAAAAAATAATTGGATCATATACATGACCCACTAAACAGAATGTTAAACTCAACTAAGCTATTCAATTACCTTGTTAGTAGTTAAGTAATCGTAATCGTAATCGAACATTTATATAGCGCCACTCAAAAACAGAGGCGCTCCGAGTCTCAGCAGTTAAGAATTTTTATTGTCTTTTAATTCCTTTGGGAGTTATTTGGATTTGGATTTTGATGCCAAGGCACATTATGTCGTCCATTTCGTCTTATGTAAGTAAGTAGTCTAAGTATATAATTTATTGAACCATTTTGTTAGTCGTATTTTGGTGTACATTATGAAGTATATAATCAAGAGTAAATCATCCTAATAATAAATGTTTTGCGTGCCAGACTGTCTTAAACGGGTGGAATTCTGTCATGTTTACGTGGTTGTAGGTTTTAATTGGGAGCAGTAGGTAATGTAGAACATGGACTGGAGCTGCACAAACAGTCCCGAAGAGACAGATGTCAGCACTCTGGCATAGTTGTTCGAAACTTGCATGTCACTCCTCTTGTAAATGGTGTCCCTATATAGCTGGATTGTTATCACTTCTGGGACCCCATTGTTCCCTGCGTTTTAATTGTTCGTTAGTTTCTAAGTTTCATTGTGAGTATTTTGTATTGATTTACAAAGGTTTCCAATAAAAGGATTGATTGATCGATATATTATTTATAAATGCGACATATATGGCAGACTGATAGGCGCCGATCTGTCTTACTGTTGCTCATTTTACCATAGCCCCTAGGGAGTGGAAGGTTGAGTCAACCTTATGGGGCAGCGGGCATCGAACCCGCGTCCTTCTGTTCTTCGTGCCTGTGTATAATCATTCATATACAACGTATTCTCTATAGAAAATAACATCCTATGATACCCTCAACATTGAAAGTAACTAATACATAGAGTTTATTAGAGTGCTAATGACTTTAAAAAATTATAATAGCCATTTCTTGATTTTCATGACTCACTCTGCGGACCGGCAACTGAGGGCTCAGCGGACCTGTGCCGGTGCGGTTTGGGAAGCACTGTATTAGACCTCTCTTTTTTCATTAAATGTACTTGGTTGCGGTTTCACAACCAGTTTTCTCAGTAAACAAATAACATGGAATATTCAATCATCACCCGTTGAAAAGGAAAATACCGTAATGAAGGCAAAGCATTAACCGATATCATGATCGAATCGCAAACCCATTTCAAAACAGTTTCGCCATATCTGTGTTTGCAGAACAGTGTTCCTACGAACCAGAGATCGAGAAACATAGAAACATCGCTTGAAATCAGTTCGAATGTCGGTTCGAGTAATTCTAGATTTTCTTTCCCAATAACAACACCAGGCAGTCTTATTATCGCTCAGTGAATGATCTGATTTCGATAAAATAACTGGTGCATGGATTGTTGACTAGATAACGAATCCATTGATTTCGATACACTGGGAAATGCACTTAAGCATCTCCTACATGAACAGACGGAAAGGAAGACAACTAGATCGGACTGCAGATGAGAAAACAATAACAGAACACGAATTGCGGACACACGTCTGTTTACAGATGATAATGTACGTGCGTATAACGCAATGTATATACTAGGGTGTTTTGTGGTGTAGGTAATTCTGTACGAATGCATGTATGTATGTATAATGTGTATATATATATGTATATATATATATATGTTGCTTGCATATATGTATGTATGGGTATATGTACTATGTGTATGTATGTATGTATGCATGTATGTATGTATGTATGTATTATGTATGAATACATGAATACATATACGCGTGTGTTTATGTATTTATGGATGCATATGGATGCACGTAGATAGATGGATATATATATATATATATATATATACGTATGGACGTATGTCTGTATGGACATACATGTATGTATGTACTTGTTGATGTAGTTCAATGTAAGTATATATGTGACCCAAGGGATCACAATGAGTCGCATATCGGAAATTTTAGAATATGATATTTTACATATTCTTAAGGACCACATTTTGTGCTTTAAAATGACACCAAAAGTTCGATTCTACCTTATTTTTGGACAAAGTTACGAATTATTATGTGTTTTTTAATTTTAATTTATATTAATATCTAATCACAAAAAATTAAAGTATTCTCTGTAAAAAAATTCTAAAAAATACACATTAAAACAATAAATTTAATCAAATGTGAGAAATCAAAAATGTAAAAAATTAATTTTTACCCACTTTCATTAAACTCTGAAAATAAGAAAAAGTGATATCTGATCATATTTTTGCTGTTTTCCTATGAATGTAAAATGCCGACATCCGACTCATTTTGATCCTCGGGTCACATATTATGTATGGATATGAATATAATATGTATTATCGATACAAACATACATCTATATACATGGATATAATATACAATATGTATAATTTTCAAATCACATCCTCCCACTCCACCCAGCGTCTATTGTCAATCCTTTTAATAATTAAACTGTTGACAATGGTTTCGCTTTCTTCTGGTGGGCGATGATGAAAGTGAAAAAATAAATTGACAAGAAAACTGCTTGCAGGTGTAACCGTTGTCCTTGACAACCCACGTGGCATACTCGCAGACTCACCTCAACTGTTTCACACATCCATTTCATTCAGATCATCCATCCCCTGTTCTTCAAGACCAAGTCCTCCAGTTTGCTTGTATTTCAGTGTTTTGCTATTCGATGCATTTGCAGTCAAAGAATCGTGGATCGCTGGAACCGGCTACCACAAGAAATAATAACTACTACAAGCTTGACCGCATTCAAACATAAACTGGACAGTTGGATGCAAAGACATGGCAATAAAAGCCAGCTTACCTATAATACCTAGCCTATTAACTGAAACTGTAACTGTAACGTGCTTTAACAGGCGAGCTATTGCCACGGTCAGGCTTATGCAGCACGATAATTCAAAGCAGCATTGCAAGTCTGCCTGTCTAGAGTTCCCGACACGCCAGCTGGAGTTTGTCCATCCATTCATCGACCCTTATGATGCTCGATCCGACCCTTCCGTCCATCCACCAAAAGTACTAGAATGAATTAGATGGATGAATGGATGGATGGATGGATGGATGGATGGATGGATGGATGATGGATGGATAGATGGATGGATGGATGGATGGATGGATAGATGGATAGATAGATAGATAGATAGATAGATAGATAGATAGATAGATAGATAGATAGATAGATAGATAGACAGATAGATAGATAGATAGATAGATAGATAGATAGATAGATAGATAGATAGATAGATAGATAGATAGATAGATAGATAGATAGATAGATAGATAGATAGATAGATAGATAGATAGATAGATAGATAGATAGATAGACAGACAGTCAAGACAGACAGACCGATGGATGGATGCATGCATGGTTGGACGGACAGACGGACAGACATAAAGAGAGATAGATAGAGACATACAATTGTAAAGATCGACACAGGCCGAGAGAGCTCGTATGATGAGGCGTCCAAACACAGCCATAAAGACATAACGTCGCAGTTCCTTCCGTAACAGATAAAATTAGCCATGTTGATCTTTGTCCAAGTCCAGAAATAACTCATTATGACGCCCTCCATCCGCATTAAGTCACTGGTCATGTTGCGCATTCGCAAGACGCATTCCCCTTTCATAGATCACCAACGTACAGACTTTGCTTTGCTTCACAAGCATCCAATATAGTCCCTGAAGTAATGACAAAGATGGGTTATGAAAATGCGCACAACAAATGGAAAACTATAGGGCCAAGTTCTGACTTCGGTCACACGGGCAGTCAAATCTTGTTCTAAATATTCTAGATTCTGAATCTTATCATAGTTTACGTTGATAAATTATTTTATATTATCAATTGAAAATGAAAGATTGATTGATGAAAATCATAAATTGTTTTCTTTAAACAGAAGCTGGATTGATTAAACTAAGTCTTTACTTCAATAGAATCTGGATATGATATTATAAATATATATATATGTATATCTGTTTAGTAGAAGTTGGATTGATGACATACCGAGCCATTTATTCTTTGCTAACAAAAAATTATTGTTGGATTGATTGATGAGAATAATATCTTTGCTTAAATATAAGTTGGATTGATATGAAATAATTTTTTCTTAAATAGAAGTTGGATTGATGTTTTTTTCCTTAAATGGAAACTGGATTGATGATTTGTTGGCATGAGCATAGGTAGACTGCTTATTTGACAACGTCAAGTACGGTATTGAAGACTAAAATAATTTAGCAACGTAAACTACGGAATAACCTCTAATCTTATTGTAAGTACTACTCTCGATTTACTTTCGGATGTTGACTGAGCCGTGTGATTGCGGTTTCATTTGATGACTTGTGCATTTTGTAACGCGCTATAAAATCGTTAATTGTCATAGTGTACACTGAGCTAGAACTATCATCAAAACCATGCCAAATATATAAAATATTGTTTGACCATCTGTAAGAATTCAAATGGGAAGGGGACAAGCCTGGACCTAGCGGGTTTATTAACCCATTAGGGCTGCCCCTTTTACTACTACAAACTGGGACTCATAGTATATAAAACTGTAAACTCTGGCCAACCACAATATTTAAAATCAGTTCGTATTCCCCAGACTTATCATCTTTGTCTGGTCATACCGGAATCAAGAACTTTTCTTGGTAAACGAGCTTTTTCACTTGCTGGGCCTACTTTTTGGAACTCTCTTCCTGTGTCTGTACGCTGTGCTCAGTCGCTTGTGTCATTTCGTTCTCGGCTGAAAACTTACCTCTATCAAATCACTTATCCACCTTAGCCTGTCTCTCTGTCTCTTACGGACTGATCTTTTCGATGTTGACTTGATTACGGCTTGGTTTTGGTGTGCCATCGGCTGATGCCTTGTGCATTAGACACCGGTGCAATAAAATTTGCTAATTACATTTTGCAGAGAACTCTTGTAAATGTATCGTCACTGCATTGTCATTGTGGCTTTTTGCTGTTGTTTCTGATTCAATAAATGGCTTCAATTCAATTCAATTGTCACACTTTAGCTTACCGTGGATTTTATTACCTTGCTTTTCGGTTACTCTTTCTTATCTTACCTACATATACCTGCATCGCCTGACATTACAGTGTGATTCTCGTTAACGATAGCGATAACGAAAATGTTCGTTAACGAAAATAAAATGATTTCTTTAACGATAACTATAACTATAACTAAAAATATAATTAACTATAACTATAACGAAAATAACAATAACGAAAATTCATCTTTATTTTCGTTAATACAAAAAAATAAGAATAGGAAGTGCAATATGGACGATTGGACATAAATGAGAACGAAAATATGCGATATTGTTATTATACAATTTGTCAGTTACTATGGAAGCTCGTGTATTCATGAAGCTGAATGCACCCAGTTGCGGTTTGTCATGCTTCAAAGGCTTTCAAAGTTCTGAGCAAATTGTGAAACAGCGTGTTAATACGCACAATTTTGATCATAGCCTTAATTATTGTAACTAAGTAGTAACTAAAATTAACTAAAATAAAAATCCATTAACTATAACGATAACTATAACTAAAAATAATTAAAACTAACTATAACTATAACTAAAATAATAAACCATTAACTATAACTGTAACTATAACTAAAATAAAATCTGTAAGGAGAATCACAGTGTGACATTAACTTACCTCACCTGATCGCCTTCACCAAACCTTGCCTTATAACGCATGACGCCGCTTTGCTCTACTTTCCCCCGCTTACTTGACTAAGCAAGGGCATAGAATGCCATAGATAGATCCGATGTCCTATGGAGAAAGAGAGGGGAGAGGAGTGCACGCGCGGTAGATGTAGCCTTGTCTGACACATTTAAGGTTCTTCACACTCTTTTTAATATCAGTTCCATCCGCCAGGTATCGCGCCATCCAACTTCCTGATTCTCTTATATTTAATGGCGAAGGTTTGGAATTTATATTTGAGCATCGCAAACAGAAGCTCATCACCATCCTCCTCTTTATTCTCTTTCATCTCCTCTTTCTTCTCATCTTTCTCCTTCCTCTTTCTTCTTCCATCTCCTCCTCCTCCTTCTCTTCTTCTTCTCCTTCTCCTCCTCCTCTTTCTTCTCTTCCTCCTCTTCTTTCTCTCCTCCTCCGGCTCCTCTTTCTTCTTCCTTCTTCTTTTCTTCTTCTCCTCCTTTCTCCTCCTCCTCCTCTCTTCTCCTCCTCTTTCTTCTCCTCCTCCTCTTTATTCTCCTCTTCCTCCTCTCTCTTCTCCTCCTCTCTCTTCTCCTCTTTCTTCTTATCCACTTTCTTCCTCCTATCTCTCCCTCCTCTCTTCTCTCTTCTCCTTCTCCTCCTCCTCCTCATCCTCCTCTTCATCCTCCTCCTCCTCCTCCTCTGCATCACCTGAGAAGCTAAAGTGTGTTGATATCGCACCAGCCAATCAGAGCCTGCCTAGATAGAGGGACATCAACACGCGTTGATCACCTGTTGATGGACGTTTCGGGGAAGAGTAATAATAAGAAAACTATTAAGATCTGCAAAGTGGAGACATGTGCTGAATTTCAATTGCCCTATTTCCGTGCTATCTATTTCACGCCAAACTCTAAACAGCTAAGCTTATGAACACTGCATTATATCCGACTGTCTGCCTGTATGTCTGTCTGTCTGTATGTCTTTATGCCTCTGTCTGTCTGTATGCCTGCCTGTTGTGTCTGTCTGTATGTCTGTCTGTATGTCTGTCTGTATGTCTGCGTTTATGTCTCCCTGCATGCGTGCCTGTATCTCTGCCTGTTTGTCTGCTTGTATGTATGCCTGGGTATATGTCGTATCTCTAATGGTAACACTCTGTATGCACGAAGAATGCAGAGAGATCAGCACTTTGGCACGAAGAGCAGAAGATCCCGCTACCTCCCATATGTTGACCCAGCCTTTCATTCGCCAGAAGACGTTGGTTAAATGAGCAGTAAGACAGATGGGCGCCTCACATGTCTGCCAAACAAGTTAAATAAGACTCCTGTTATAACTTGTGATTACCCGTTCTTACTATAAATTGTAATCATATTGCGGTCTGTCAGTTTGAAATAAGAAACGAAAGTAATTATATAGTTATGCATAATTTATATATATACATAATTTATATATAATTTTATATAGGGGCCTATATACAGAGAGAGAGACAGAGAGACAGAGACAGAGACAGAGACAGACAGACGGAAAGAGAGACAGACAGACAGAGACACAGAGACAGAGAGACAGAGACAGACAGACAGACAGAGAGGTCCTATATATGAGGTTCTGGTTGTGTCCATGCTCTATATATAAGGTTCTGGTTATGTCCATGTCCGTTCTTGTATGTGTGTCTGCATGTTTGTCTGTACTTGTGTACATGTCTACCTATCTGTCTGTCTTCCCTTATTTTAGCCTACGATGTATTATTGGTCCGTATTTCCTTCCAATTGCCATTTTTGTTTTCTCTATTTTCTTACCTGTCCTTTGAGTCTCTACTTGAAGATTGCTTGATCAGATTAGTAATTCCAGGTGCCTTTGTATGTTCGCACGCATCTGTTATGCCTCCTCCTCAGTGTGACCACTCCTTGCGATTTTTCCGAAGATCTTGGGATTTTGGAGTCTACTTGGGATCTGGGAATTTTGCATAGCAATCTTGGGATATTTTGTCTAAGGTCTACTCTACAGACTAGTTTTTACCGTACTTGTCAACAGTGGTAGCGAATCAGATTAGGAAATACTCGCTCAGTCGGTCTTTCTGAAAGACGTTTATTACTATTGTTTGTTACTAACTACATTGAATTAACATTGAATTAAATAACATTGAATTAACATTGAATTAAATAACATTGAATTAACAAATTACAATGGTCACAAATTTTTTCTTCACCAGTTCTTGTGAATAATTGTGATTGCTAACACGCATTTCATATTGCATCACAAATTTTTCCCTTTCAGTAACTTGGAATTTTTTGGTACACTTTTGGTCAATCTTGGGATTTTTCCTGATAGAGCTTGGGATTTCGGAAAATGGAGAGTGGTCGCACTGCTCCTCTTCCTTGTCTGCATGTCAGAGCGCCTTGTACTAAACGCTGTCTGTCTATTTTCAGTTTTATTGGGTAGACTGGGATGAAAAAGAAGGACCATGATTACAGCACGTGCAGGCTCAAGTCTGTGTTCGATGACACGTGTTGAGGGGAAACATTGTTATGGCGCCTGCGGGGGCTTCTTCATTTCATTCTGAGAATTTATATAGCGCCTCTTCAGAGACCTCTATTCATAGGTGCTTTCTGTGCTAGCCTATTATGATGTTAAGTTTCATTAAGAACGAAAATATTACATAAGTTGGCAGAACTGTGCACGTTAAGGTATCATGATGTTAAGAGTCATTACGAACGATAATATTACATAAGTTAGAAAAACTATGCACGGTAAGCTGGAAGAGTCACCAGCGGAGGGCCCACGCACACACGTGGAACCAACCAACGCATTTCCATCAAAATCTTTACAAGGAGCTATGTTATTATTTAGATGCATACAGTCACCGGCTTAATTATAAAGACTGCAATTTAAATAAATAAGTAAATAAATAAATAAATAAATAAATAAATAAATAAATAAATAAATAAATAAATATATAATATGTATAATATATATATATAATATATATATATATTATCACGTCCTACTGTAGCTCATTTTTATCACCGCCCCCTAGCGAGTGGAAGGAGGCCAGGGTATCGGAAATCGATCCCGCGTCCACGCTGATCTTCTGCTCTTCATGCCGGTGTGCTTCCATTCACCAAGCCCTTTCCCCTCCCCCCAATGATTCTGATTGATGGCGGATTGCAAAAGCGCGGCTAGCTGCTGTTTAACGACACTGTTTTATAAGATGACGATTAGCATCACCCTCCTCCTTTCTCCAGGCTTGGTACTGGCACTAGTGTTGTTTTAGTTTTGCCTTGAGTTTTAGTTTTAGTTATTATTAGTTTACATGCTAGGTGTTTTAGTTATTATTAGTTTTAGTTATTTCGCCAAGTTTTAGTTTTAGTTATAGTTTTAGTTAATAGAAACTGACACTTCCTCGTTTCAGTTTTAGTTTCTTCAGTTTTAGTTTTAGTTTCAGTTATTTGTTCACTGATAGTTAGCCGACAACAATGTATATCAAATTACTGCCAATAGGCAATAGCAACCATTATTCTTACAGTATGACAACATGCCATGTATCATGTGATATAATGTCCCTTTAATGATTAGTGTGGTAAAAATTTCTTGTTAAGCTTTATGTGATTCCCCGATTTTCGCCCGTATGTGCAAAAACATTTAATATTCAAGGACGCTAGGTTTTCGTAGTGTGTTTTCATTAGGTTTTCGTTAGATATTTTAGTTATTATTAGTTTTGACCGTTTTAGTATCAGTTATCGTTTTTGGCCGGCTCCGCGAGATTTAGTTATTATTAGTTTTAGTTATTTCACCAAGTTTTAGTTTTAGTTTTAGTTTTCGTTAACTATAACCCTGAGTTTTCGTTAACGAAGGTTTTCGTTTTAGTTTTAGTTAACGAAAACAACACTAACTGGCACTATCACTTTCCGCTTGATTAATAGTTAAAATAGTTACTATTCATGGTGGGTATATAGCAACAACCCACTCTACGTGCGTTGCCCGTGTTGGCCCATCAGCTTGGAACTCTCTTCCCCAGTCTCTTAGCCTTGAGTTACTAGCCCTATCACCTTCCCAGTTCCGTAGACGCCTGTCACGGCCACAGCATTCCAACCAGTAACGAGCCTGAAGGAGGGCGCTATAGAAGCGGACCGGAAGGGCTCTTCATCGGACCACCAGATGTAAAGGGGTCATTGCGGTCAATTGCCAACGGTCGGAAAGACATCTACGCCTCGGACGCAAGATAACGACCCCCTCTGGCGTCATCACCGACAAGCGATCAGAGGGAAACAGAGACGACCCGTAGAGAATCAATTCGTCAGGGACGATTCGATACGCCCTAGCTCAAAGGACAGACATTCTATTACCACGGCCGAGGCGTCGTAAAAGAGATAAGCGAACGGTATATAAGGCCTTGTAAGACCGACCGCAGGAGGACACTACGGGCGTTGGCAGGCTGTAACTGTAACATCATCGCGCTAAGTAAAATTGAATCAAGAGAACGTTCCAGCATTCAGCTTAGGCCGAGAACGCTTAGAAACGTTGAAAGTCGTCAGCTTACAACAATACGCCGAGTGTGCCTCGAGAGTTTGCTATATATATCTCTGCTGTTATACTTTTATATTAAATATTATAAAAACCCTCGCTCTCACCGTTGTAATTTATCACGACCAGGGCCTTCTATCGCTAGGGTGCGCCAGGGTCGTGACATTACTGGTGTCAGAAGTGGGATTGAGGAATAAGTGTTGCAGTGTACAGTCAGCGACCGGCAGCCTTATTCGGACGGTGCAGGAACGGAGGGACCAACGCAGAGATACGAGTCGCGACGAATCAACCGAGGATCGGAAGGTGCAGATTGCAGTCAGCCAACCAGCCAACCGAAGGTCGGAAGGACGAGTCGAAAGTGGTCAACCGAGGATCGGAAGGTGCAGATTGCAGTCAGCCAACCAGCCAACCGAAGGTCGGAAGGACGAGTCGAAAGTGGTCAACCGAGGATCGGAAGGTGCAGATTGCAGTCAGCCAACCAGCCAACCGAAGGTCGGAAGGACGAGTCGAAAGTGGTCAACCGAGGATCGGAAGGTGCAGATTGCAGTCAGCCAACCAGCCAACCGAAGGTCGGAAGGACGAGTCGAAAGTGGTCAACCGAGGATCGGAAGGTGCAGATTGCAGTCAGCCAACCAGCCAACCGAAGGTCGGAAAGACGAGTCGGACGCGGTCAACCGAGGATCGGAAGGACAAGTTGCAGGCAGTCAACCAAACAACCGAAGGTCGGACAGACGAGGAGGCGACCGACATACACAGCTCAACAACGAACAAGCCAACCGGCCGACGAAAGGCACAAAACGGGTAGGACTCTTACGTTGTTGGCTGGTTTTATCTGTGTAATCGAGGGAGTGGCAATCACGGGCCGAGAGTTGGCTGCGGCGGGTGCCACTATAGTGACAGTATCGAATGAATTGATTGGCCTCCATTTGTGTCTTGCATTGACTACCAGCATACATTCTCAATTTATTCAAATGTTTTCTTCTAACATGGATGATCTCTCACCCGATAAGCAAGCGCTTATTAGGGAGCTGTCAAATGAGAGGCTAAGATCTAACTTACTTAAGAAAGGGTTGGAGGAGGAGAGCGTCTTCGCAATGGAGCGCTCTCAATTACTAGAAGAATGGGCGACCAAGGTCGTTGAAGGGCAAAGTAAGGAGCGCGAGGAAGGTATGGTAGCCCCACCAGGGTCTGTAACCATAGGAGCGGAACGCGACCTTGAGAGACTGAGGTTCGAGTTCGAAGTGAGGAAGTATGAGGAAGAGAAGAAGGCAAGAGAGGAGGAACGAGCGGAAAGGAGAGGAAGCGAAGCCAGACCAGAGGCGAGGGAGGAGCAGACAGACGAGGTCGTTTACCCTTCACTAACCCGAAGCGTAAAGAGAGAGGAGGAGCAGGGAAGCAAATGCGCGTGCGCAGAGTCGCCACCAGAGGGCGAAGAGGTAATTATGGACATTGATAGCATAGCGGGCAAAACGAAAGCGATGGACCAACACGGAGGTGGTGATGGGCCCACGTTCGTAATCATAGAGCGACCAAGCCCAGTATGTAATGATCGCGTGGCCGATGTAAACACACTAGCAGAAGGGCAGCACACCGGCGGGGCACTTCGACCCTGTTGGAAGTCAGCCCTGCAGGGATATAACCTTATCCGTCCCGGACATAGGAACGTCGCAGCCGACTTCTTGTCCCAGATTTGACAGAGGGGCGAGAAGGAGACCAGCCGCGACGGGGAGCCACCCTATTGATGTATATAAATGTATCTAACCTGTGTATATGTTTGTCTTCTATGAATGCTGTCGTCCGGACGAGGGACACTGGAGCTGATCGATGTCATGGCTAGACGACCCACGACATCGTCTTTGGGAAGGGAGGTATGTCACGGCCACAGCATTCCAACCAGTAACGAGCCTGACAGGAGGGCGCTATAGAAGCGGACCGGAAGGGCTCTTCATCGGACCACCAGATGTAAAGGGGTCATTGCGGTCAATTGCCAACGGTCGGAAAGACATCTACGCCTCGGACGCAAGATAACGACCCCCTCTGGCGTCATCACCGACAAGCGATCAGAGGGAAACAGAGACGACCCGTAGAGAATCAATTCGTCAGGGACGATTCGATACGCCCTAGCTCAAAGGACAGACATTCTATTACCACGGCCGAGGCGTCGTAAAAGAGATAAGCGAACGGTATATAAGGCCTTGTAAGACCGACCGCAGGAGGACACTACGGGCGTTGGCAGGCTGTAACTGTAACATCATCGCGCTAAGTAAAATTGAATCAAGAGAACGTTCCAGCATTCAGCTTAGGCCGAGAACGCTTAGAAACGTTGAAAGTCGTCAGCTTACAACAATACGCCGAGTGTGCCTCGAGAGTTTGCTATATATATCTCTGCTGTTATACTTTTATATTAAATATTATAAAAACCCTCGCTCTCACCGTTGTAATTTATCACGACCAGGGCCTTCTATCGCTAGGGTGCGCCAGGGTCGTGACAACGCCTTAAGACTTTGTTGTACCCTGATGCAGGCACTGACGCAGGTCGAGAGCGCTGCTGATTTTTACAATTACAATTACAATTACAATTAGCCTACAACTGTTTCTGCTATTAATCTGCAGATGTATCACTTAGAAAACTAGATTGAGAGTTCTTGAAGACATATTGCGTGACTGTCCTTTAAAGGCGGAAATGGAACAGGAGGCGTATGGAGAGTCTCGCTTAATAATGGCGGCCTATGATTGAACTGAATTATGGCATTGGTTTCTAGCGGTGCTCTTTAGTGTAGTGGTTAGCGAGCTGGCCTTGTCAGTCGAGGGGTCAGAGGTTCAAAAATCGGCCAGGGCAGATACATGAATGACAGTAATGGCCATTCAGAGGCACGCACTTGTTTTACACTTGGTGATAAATATGAAACACCTCCGATCTTGAGGGCATAAAAATAATATTTTCGTTTATTTTTCTTTAAACAATCCGTTTGACAAACCGCAACCGGTGTACAGTGTACAATTATGCAATTGAAACAATTCACAAGAACACAGATGACAGAAGACATAAATCTCAACTACTAACAGAACGGACAGCCTGCAATACACGGCGCTACTAGCAGCCTACAAAGCATTTCCGCCTACGGGACTCTATCTCGGTACATCTCGCTCTCTATGCCAGTGTGTTATCCAATGCGCTATCGCCCCTCCCATTGTAGTGGTTAGCGAGCTGGACTTGTCAGTCGAGAGGTCAGGGGTTCAAATATCCACGAGGGTAGACATGTATATGAATGACAGTAATGGTCATTCAGAGGCACGCTCTTGTTTTACACTTGGTGACAAATATGAAGCTCCTCCGATCTTGAGTCTTCTTTTGGTTCTCTGCCTTGCTAGGCAGGTTCGTACGTCCAATTTCGCCATTCATCACGTTTTCTGGCTCTTTCCTTCAGTTTGCTGTAAACCTCCTCCTCCTCCATCATCCAGTCCAACAACATCATTCTCGGCCTTCCTCTTGTCTTCTTCCTCTCCATTTTCCCCTCAATTATAATTCTTAGAAGGGAGTCTCCCCTCATGATGTGACCCAACCATTTTCCAATCTTGAGTAGAAAGGTAAAAGCGAGAAAGAGCGAGCGGGTCGCTCCACCGCAAACATATTAGGGATTGTTATGGCCAGCTTCTTTGGACGTCCTTGAGAAAAGTCTTTGCTTGGAAATGAAATTGAACGGGATTATTGGACACGTGGAGGAAATGTCGGCTTCTCTGTCAACAGAGAGACTCCATGCAATCTGATTAATCCTATTGGCTCAGTTTCACTCGACATCCGATAGGTGGCGTCTCTAAAATTAGATGCATGGCGTTCGTGTTAGAGCGTTCGTTTCTATACAACAGTCTATCGTAATGGAAATGTAATGTAATGTAATGTAAATCTTCGAAAATTTCTCAGCGCCCACAAAAGCCACGTCAGGGAGACCAGCTTATTCACCGGCGCTATATCAAATCAAGTCCGCAATAGCCAAAACTCCTCTGTTCTTTTCGTTGCCAGGTCAAAATCCGGGAGGTTAAGCCGAGGAAATGACTGGAAGTAATTACAAGCCATTTATTCCCTACCACCAAAAGCTGGAAATATCTGCACACGGGCACCTTACATGGCGTGGCACCCATATAAAGGGACACCAGTGGTAACTGAAGTCAAGCGATAAGTTCGCAGAAAAAAATTTGCAGTGTTGAGGCCAAACCGTGGCTACGAAGAAACTGAAAC
>JACEVL010000087.1:869291-889291 GCA_020284085.1 Aporrectodea caliginosa | reverse complement strand
AGCTACAATAGTTACATATATAAATATAATTTTGTAGGGTTGCTCCCGCACTATTATTATTTCAGTTTGTTTATAAAAATTCTCATAAAGTCTAAGGATAGTTAGGGACCCGTGACTGCTCTGCCTAGGGGCCCGGAATTTCTGTCGGCAACCCTGGTTACGAGCACCAGCTTTATCCCTGGGAATAATAAACATCATGTGGTCTAGCATTTAACTCATGCAGATCTATTCTTGGAACACGGTCAGAGTTATCTATAGACAAATAAAAATGTTTCAGCAAAAAATTAGCGAGAATATTACGTTTGAGTGAAAAGCAATATTAATAAATGCTGATGAGCTGAAGCTGTAACTGTAGACAGTGTTATTCGAGCCTAGGCGGTCCCTAGACAAGCTGCAATTTAATTGTGATCTAATATGATTTTGTAGACAGTGTTATTCGAGCCTAGGCGGTCCCTAGACAAGCTGCAATTTAATTGTGATCTAATATGATTTTATATATATATATAGTAGATTGTAATATATTTGTTTAAATAAATGACTACTTTTAGTAAATGAAAACTTCCCGTGACTACTATATTAACAGAAGATCATCAACACCAGGTTGCATCTGTGTCAGTTTCAGCTTGTCTCTATTGATTAGACGAATATTGATTGAATTGATTGATTGATTGATTGATTGATTGATTGATTGATTGATTGATTGATTGATTGATTGATTGATTGATTGATTGATTGATTGATTGATTGATTGATTGATTGATTGATTGATTGGTTGGTTGGTTGGTTGGTTGGTTGATTGATTGATTGATTGATTGATTGATTGATTGATTGATTGATTGATTGATTGATTGATTGATTGATTGATTGATTGATTGATTGATTGATTGATTGATTGATTGATTGATTGATTGATTGATTGATTGATTGATTGATTGATTGATTGATTGATTGATTGATTGATTGATTGATTGATTGATTGATTCCATCTTCAGCTATCGACGGGTATCCGTTGGCTGGTTCCTCGTGTGTGCGCGGGCCCGCCACTGGTGACTCTTTCAGCTTACTGCGCACTGTTTTGCTAACTGATGTAATAATTTATATTCGTTCGTAATGACATTTGACATATTACAGGCTAGCGCAGAGTAGAGTCTGAGTAGATGTCTATCGGAGTTGTTCCACTGGGATTGAAGATTGAGTAGTTCTCGTTATTATACATGGCGATCCATGAAATGCTATTATCAGTATTTTCCTTGCGCCTCAAACTAGTTATAAACAAATTTGGGGTTTTATGGACGGTTACAATTTGTGTGTGTTAATTTGATTTTCGTGATAACCATATCTACTACTATGACCTTTATTACTGCATTCGATGAAATTAGTCAAGCATTGAATTGAAGGTGTTTTTAATTGGACTATTTATGGATCTATCTAAGGCTTTTGATACCATTAATAACGGTATTTTACTCAGAACACTAAACTGGATCATTATAGCTTTAAGGGTTTTATCTTATCCTGGTTTGGGAGTTACATTGTATTGTATTGTATTGTATTATATCTATCAATTTATATTGCGCCTCTCGCAGTGCACACCGATCAGAGGCGCTCCCAGTGCGAAAGACCCAGAGAAAAGAAAGAGGTCTTCAGACAACGAAAAGAGGCACTTGGCCCACCAGTTAATAAACAAGAACGTGTCAATGGAGGAAGCAGGTGCCACAGTGAAGGGCCAATGAAGGCAAAGGCTCGCGTTTTAGCCATAGCAGTTCTCGCTCGCGGGACAAAGAGATCATGAGCGTAACGGACGAAGAGAAGTAGCCGAGGCCGGCAGCCGGATAAGGTCACAGAGATACTTGGGAGCTCGGCCAGTAAACGACCGATAGATTAAAGAAAGTACCTTGAGCTGAACCAGAGCAGTAAGAGGGAGCCAATGAAGGTGGTCAAACATGAAAGCAGATATGTGAGATGAGCGAGGAAGTCGAGCTATTAGCCTGGCCGCAGAATTTAGAACAGACATGTATGTATCTTAATGGGCAATCTCAAGACGTTGTTGTCAATGGAGAGAAATCTCAACGATTGCCCGTTACATGTGGTGTTCCACATGAGCCGACTCTTGGGTACATTGCTACTACTTAATTTAAATTCAGTGTTTTCGTTTTAATTACAAACTACTTGTATCTAATTATCTTTTTATACACTTCGACAGGGCAAGTCAGGTATTATAATTTGTTGTTTCCGTTGAGTGTACTCTGCTCATTCATATTGAAGAGGTTTAATTAGTAGGCTCATTGAGATTCTCCTACTCAGGTCACTGCCTTACGTAATGGATTCATGTTCTTGATTGCACTTTGTGTTAACCTGATGCTCATTGTATAATTATGTTATTTACCTACTCTGCTGCTATAAAAGCCGAGACGTCGGAGGGATATTGAAATAGAAGTGAGGTGGTTTTATATTCAGCATATAGATGATTGCAAAGAAGATTACGCCGGGGCCTGAACATGATTGTGTAACAGCAAATAAGAGCTTGAAAACGTATCAGTCTTGAGACTACCACGCTTCAGCGGCGTCTTTGTATGGAGTAGTAAACAAAATGTGTAGACTTCCAGCAAAATTTTCCGATGACTAAAAATTCAGCCTGAACATAAAGCAATACATTAATTTCAATCTCGCTGAATTGTTGATTTAAAGTTGATCGCGGCCCGCTTGAGAAAAGCGCGGTGGGTGTATTAACAGTTCATCGCATATTTGTCAATAGTTTCAAGAGAAATTGTTGAGTCAATCGTACTTGACTTGCTTATAAGCCGTCTGAAAATTGGTCCCGAAAATCTGCATTGTCCATACAGGCTAAGCCTTTGCACAGCCGGTCCTTCTTTGCAGGATGGAATCACATGCTCGCATTCCATTAGCATAGTCAATCAACGTGCGCTTCGGATGTCCAGATTACGCATCTTGTCGACTCTATGCTAACTAACTTGTTTCGAGGTTGCATCGAACTTCACAGGCAAGAGCTACTTACTTATGCCAGCGATGCGCCTATTCAGCGCATCGTTTGGTTGGCTGTAGTGGAGCTCTGAGCCAAGGGTCTCTGAATAAATATCGTGGATCGAATTCATCGATTGAGTTTGATCAACTCCGGCGAAGGCTGATTTGTGGGCACCTCATTAGAGTTGACATTGATTCGAGTTGGTTCGGACGTCGACGAATTCTTCTGGTTTGTTTCTCAAGGGCTTTCAACTGGATCACTCGACCTTAAAAACATCGAGGTACAGCCACACGACCAAGATAAAGATCCTTTCAAACAGATATCGGCAGTTTTTGTATGTAGGCCTACAGATAAACCTTCTGGTTAAACAAAAAAGGGACTTTGTGAAATTAGTAAGAGGGAGATTGTTGCGGAATTGATCGTCTGGTCATTGAAGAACAATGCTGAACGATTCGTTGACGTCCGACGAGGATCTCCGGTTCCCGAACAACAAGTTCACTCCGTGGGACTATGTCGTCTTTGCCGTTCTCCTGCTCATCTCTTCCGTCATCGGACTCTACTACGGATGCACCGGAGCGAAGCAGAAGACGACGTCGGAGTTCCTGATGGCCGGGCGGTCGATGGGAATCTTTCCGGTCGCTCTGTCGTTGCTGGCCAGCTTCATGTCGGCCATCACCCTGCTGGGGACGCCCGCCGAGATCGCCACCTTCGGGACGCTGTACTGGATGATCTGGCTGTCCTACTGCCTCGTCATCCCCGTCTCTGCCTATGTCTTTGTCCCCGTCTTCTACGATCTGGAACTGACCAGCGTCTTTGAGGTAAGTCGCAACGGTGGCTTCTCCCCTACTGTCACGCCGTGTCCGCAAAGTGTAACCATGCAATGTGTTGATATCGGGTGCAGTAGCGTAACGAAAGGGGGGGCAGAGGGAGGCCTTTCATTCGCCAGATTGTGTTGGTAAAATTAGCAGTAGGACGTGATGGGCGTCTTGCATGGCTGTCAAACTGTTAAATTCGACTCCTGTGATAACTTATGATCCTCCGTTCATACTATGAATTGTAATCATACTTCGGCGTGTCAGTTTGAATAAATAAACGAAGATTATTACCTGTGAGTCAACACTCTAAGGGACGCTATATAAAGCGCTGCATTATTGTCATATTTGTGATGAGACCACCGCGAAATGTAGGAATCACGCATGCCATTTTTCTGTGGTATCCTGATAGCTCTAACTGCAGACAATGAAAATTTAGCATTATAATGACTAACGTTAGGTCTAGTAATGAAGTTTTTCCATACAACGCCGCTGTATCAGTCGGACATTGAGCAATCTGTCCCCGAGGCTTTTTGACGCTGCCAGGCGTGCATAAGTTCACGTGAGTTACCAATGCTCTGTGCTTGGACCGCTGCTGTTCCCTCCATTGTATTGCCATTGTCCACAGCAGTTATAGTTTAGTAACAGGTAGCTATAACTAGTTTGTTGGAATGCGTCTGAAACGCTGCAGGCGTAGGAGAATGGCAATGGCAGTCAGACGACAGTCAATAGAGAAACTGTGTCACTGCATTGTTAAGCATGGCACGCATGCAGTATAATTATGGTCATACAAGTGCTCTGATACATGCATAGTATTACATACATACAATATTGTCGCCTGTAATAAGGAACCACCATTCGAATACTCTCAGCTCCAAACTTCGGCGAATTCCTAAGTTATTAAAAGTGATACACTGTTGTTGGTCTAATCTATTACTGTTGGAGTCCTTACTCCAAACCATGCAGTACCTTCGTGCTATCCTGAAGAAAACTGAAAAAGAAAACACAATACTGCGCTTTCAAAATAAATAGTAAGACTACATGTAGCTTCCTTGGCTGCACCGAGAACCATAATTATATTGAAGATGCTCTGTGTATTCATTGCGCCAAAGCTGAAGCGCAGTCAGTTGCCAAGAATGCCGAAACAAGTTTCGCTTGCTCTTTTTCAGTAATTAGAAACGAGTACTTTAGTCTTTTCCAAATCATCAGTCCTCTCATGTAATGTAATGTAATGTATAGAGCGTCTTAAGAGGCTCTCATAGGCGCTATGTAGGCTACGTAGCTAACGATCAGATGGAAAAAAGGTGTGTCTCGTGCTCATATTGCAGCGGTCACAAAATGCTTGCAGCAGAAAGAGCTCTTCCATTAGAGATGGTCGCAAAATTAAGTTTTTATATATTTCGCATGTAAAAGCATATAAAATGTTTTTGGAAACTTATTCGGGTGGGGAGGGTTGAAACTGTAAAACCACCCCTAAATACGCCCATGGGAGCACATGGGTCCTGCATCGCACAACCGATCGTAGCAGTCCGTCCTCGGCCTCGCCCACCATCGCCGCAGCTCCCCGTGAATCAACCGAAAGATAACCCGATTTACTCATCTGAGCTAGGAATCTTTCCACGCGGGCCCGATCGTCGGCAGTAGCGAATCCCCACCACGCCGAAGTCGCATACAGAAGCTTTGCAACAGTGGTCGCACCGTTCTTTGTAGTTTTAGAATACAATATAAACTGCTAGCTATATCTGGATCAAGACTGCTAGCTAAATCAAGATTAAGACTGCTAGTTAAATCCGGATCAAGACTGTAACTTTCCATTACGTCTAATTCAAAATAGATCCTTTCCATGAAGTCCAATGAATAATTTGTACCATTGATCGAGACTTGGACCATCTCAGTCTGCTCTTCTAAGTAAACTTAAAACTTCTAAGTATTGCCTCCGCCCCCGGGCTCATGACCGTATCATTCCACCCGCAGATAATTTGATACGTAAAATTTTCATCACCTTAGGATGATATATAAGGCCGGATCAAGATTGACTGTATTTCTTAGATACATGCGGGACTATATTGACATAATTATATTTGACTTTATTGACTATAAATTATAGACCCCTACCTCGAGAGATCTCGACCCCTTTTGGGAACCCCGTTCTTCGGATAGCTTTCACTGCTTGTGCTGTATTTATGTCAAATGGCTACAATAAAGATGATTGATTGATTGATATTGATTGTACATCAAGGTGCAGTTGGCAGTTGGTTTATTACGGGATATTCTCACTGACTGACTTACTAACTTACTTGATGCGAAAAACGTTTATTGTCAGGATGATATATATATACGTTTTAACTGTGTTTATAAGATGTCTGTACACCAAAGTGCGACTAGCAATTGGTTAATAAAGAATATACATAGTTAATTACTGTAAGCAGTGATCGTCGACGGTAGAAGGGATATCACTGGAAAAGGAGAGGGAAACATTGTTACTGTAATTACAACAATATTATATAAAAGTAAGTAAGTAAGTAAGAATATTCTTTATTTGACTACCAGCAAACGCACAGTAGCTTACAGAAAAATAAATAATACAAACATTTATGCAAAGTCATATAACATTCTCATAATAAAACTTCTTTTAGCAAAGGCATCAATTCTAGGTAGGGTGAGATCATGTGGTCTGGGTCGTGTATTGTATGGAGTGACCTTACGGGGAGGAGGTCGTGAAGGACGTGACAAGGGTTTGAGAGAATTGAACGGAAAAGAGTAGAATCAGCTCTAGAACAGTGTTTGTCGAAACTAGGAAAATCGGCAGGAGTAAGCCTGAACGGGTCAATTTTTTCAGAAATTGAACGGAAAAGAGTAGAATCAGCTCTAGAACAGTGTTTGTCGAAACTAGGAAAATCGGCAGGGAGTAAGCCTGAACGGGTCAATTTTTAGAATACCGTTAAGTCGTTTACGCTCCCTACAGTGGCAAATCCCCACAAACAGACACACACACAAGCACATAAACACACACACACAACGACACATAAACACACAAACACACACACATTATATATTATATATATAAATATATATATATATATATATATATATATATATATATATATATATATATATATATATATATATATATATATATATATATATTCATACATGAGCGTCCGTGAGCGTAGACGAAGCCTTTCTGTATATATACATGTATATATGTGTACACATAATTATATAAATATTTTTACGTTTACTATGTATATTTAAAAATTCTTTATTGCTCATTTGGCGACTTCTGATTACCAGGTCCATTAGGTAGAATACAATTATAACAGCTCTCTTTACTTTTATTGAACCACTCAACCTGTTGTGACCAACAAACAGAAAGATCATAACATCGTAAAAATCGGACAACTCGATCGACCTCGGTTGCAATGGTATATCATCTGTGACGAAGTAACCATCACTGGAAGGTTAAACATCTGAACTTAAGCATTCATAATGAGCGCCCGTAATCGTAATCGTAAGCTCCAAACTTCTAAAGCGCCACTCGAAAGCGAAGCGCAGGGCACCGGCTTCTTCACGAGCGCTGCGTCGAATCAGAGAGGTTGTCTAAAGGGTAGTCAGAACTCAGAAGGAGGTCCGAGTCCGGTTGCCAGAGGGCCAGAGGGGGCAGAGTAGCTGCTAAGGCGCGTGTCGTTTAGGATTGGACCTAGGAGGAACTGCTCTAAGTCGCAGTTATTAATAAACACGAATTTCTTTTATTAATGATGCATGGTTTTTTAAAGGAATTTTTAGAGCTGCACAACATCTTCTCTCCCTTTTTAAAAATCCATGGCAAATAATTCCCAATCGGATGACTATGAAATTTTTTTAAACTATTTTTAACTGCGACATAGGGCAGTGTAGAACTGCACATTGAAAAAATTCCTGATAAGATTTTATGTTTAGTAACACAGCAGTCGGCTGTTCGATTGATTACTAAACAAAGCACTTACCAGCCACTTGTACATAATTGGAATTTTTTATACACCAATAAAACCAATAAGTGTCAATGTTTATAGTTTTATCATCTTCGTTTTATTGATTTAAGCCGACACGAACGCAGTAGGTCACAATTCATAGTATGAATCGATGATCACAAATTATACAGGAGTCGAATTTAACTGTATGGCAGCCATACAAGGCCATCACGTCCTAAATCTCATTCATTCATTCATTCTGGAGATTTATATAGCGCCCCTTCAAGAAACCTACTCAGGAGCGCTCTCAGCCCAGCCACGGCAAAAGTAAAAAGACTTGAGTGATTTATGAAACCCAGTTTGACTGGTCAAAGGTAGCAAGCGCAGCTCCGATGGCAGGTCATTCCAGATGGAGGGGCCTGCAACCGAGAAAGCTCGGCGCTGCCTAGCAGTCAAGCGAGCCCGCGGAACTAGGAGTTGCCCCGTCGTCGCGGAGCGAAGCGCCCGACGCGCTACAACGTCGGACACTGGGCGGCAGAGGTTGCGCAGGTAAGATGGAGCACATCTCAGTTTACCAACGTCATCTGGCGAATGAAAGGCTGAGTCGACCTTTGCGAGGGTGGCGGGATAAGAGTAACTACATTCCGCATGTCTTGTTCAAAGATATATAATTAATCGTCTGATAATCACTTGTAATTGTCTTCAACAACTAACTCCAGCTCGGCTCTACTTGTAACCAGTTGCGGTAATGAGAACTGGATTTATTGAATTAAACGAATATTGATTGATTGATTGATCCCTCGTCCTTGCTGCTCTTTTTGCCAGAGTGTTACCATTACCTTAAACCCTTCCCCTTGTTGCTTGTCCCTCATATATATTAATATATATATATATATATATATATATTAACTATTGTATATCATGAGAAAATAGCCATACACCTGTTTATTTACCTCGATGTTCGTGGCCTAGTTCTCCTACACGCTCGATACATGTACAGTTGAGATACAGGTGCTTGGTTAAGACAGCGTGACAGTGGGGTACACTCGAGTGAGGGCCGTACCCTATCAATAAAGTTCAGTGGTGGTTAGACAGTCGACGTGCTATATAGATCGCTGGCCTGGGAACACTACTACGACAATAATTGTTAAGTTTAGCTTGCAATGGGGCTCTGGTCTCTATATTCAAAAAGTGTAGTGTGCAGAACGACCTAAAGGTAGGCTACTCAGTGAACAGCGATCACGAGCCAATGAATTGACTGCTGTGTAAATATTTCATTGAGCCGTCTTAACGGCGAACCAGAATGTAAACATGTATAAAATTACATACCATATACATGTAAGTTCTATAATAAATGTGTTTCTATTGTCGACTTGTAAATTCTGTGGGTTGTTTTGCTACGAGATGAATTTGGGTCAGCAGGTGGTTGGTCTGAATTAAAGAAAGAAATGGTGTAGGCTAAAATAATAATCACCTGAAGAGAATGGATGGTTGTACAGCGCCTTAACAACTACTCTGCTGCCCCTGTGGGGCTCTGACCCTCTGGCAACCTGACTCGGACCTCCTTCTGACTACTCCCGGACAACCCCTCTGACTCGACGCAGCGCTCGTGAATAAGCTGGTGCCCTCGCTTGGCTTTCGAGTGGCGCTTTAGAAGCTTTGGACCAGCGACCGAAACAGATCAAGAGCCCAACACTCATAAGCTCCAAACATCTAAAGCGCCACTCGAAAGCCAGGTGCAGGGCACAAGCTTATTCACGGGCACCAGCTTATTCACTGTTCGGGTACGGGGCAGAAGAAGAGTTATAACATCCACTGATTGAGTTCAATATCTACTCGTATGAGGGCTGAGTATAGAACAGGGATGGGCGGGTTTGTTAAGATTTAGTACCTTGTAAACAGACTGTAAGGCAGAATTTGAATTTGATTCTGATATAATCGTTGCATGCGGAGAATTGGCTGTAAGTGAAGGATTGGCGCAGGGTCTACTGTGACCGAACCCTGTTAGGAGACGAACACACAAGCCCATCACACTTAAAATCAATCAATCAATCGGAGAATTTATATGGCGCCTCTTCAAGGGCTCAGAGGTGCTCCCATAGTGACGATCAAAGACGCTATAGTAAATGTCTAACTGCATGTATTCATGAATACCAGCAACTGAGATTATTTGTTGTTGATTTTGTTGCCTAACATTATCATCCGCCAAACTAGTATTATTTTATTAATTCATTAAATTTGTAAGGCGCTCACGGTCACGTCGAAATGTGAATCTGAGGCGCGGATAGCCAGCCGTCAGGAGAAGATGCAGTTAGATATCCAAGTGCTTGAAAGCCAAGGAGAAATAGTGAGGTGCTTGACCATTAAGTCATGCTATAGCCCACGAAAACAACTATCAAATTGTAGTTGCCCAACATAATATAACGTTAAAAATGCTTGTTTTTCAAATCGGAATAGGGCTACTTATGCAGGTATCTGCAGACATTGCCTCGGCAAAAAACTCTCACTTAAGTAGTTCATTTGAATTGCTTATATGGGTTGTTGTCCTGAAGAGGGCCGCCATTGCAAGAGCAATGTTTGTACTTCGCAAATCGCGAACCTAAGTCAACAAAGTCTACCTTTGCATAAATTAGTTATTTAAATCGGATTCGTTAAAGATCAAACATAAAGATGTAATTAGGATCGGAGCGAGTGGGTATAACTGTGCAAAAGAGATGGGTCAATCCATAATTATGAAATCGTGTCTTATCGTATATGAGAATTTATAAAGCGCCTCTTGCAGCACTAGCCATTCAGAGGCGCTCTCAGCGTGACAGGCCCGAGGAAATAAGAAAGTCCTCAAGCAACGAAGGTATGAGGGTTGGACCCCGACTAAAATCTTACTACGGATGGAGGGGAAGGTCATTCCACATAGAAGGCCCCACGATGGCGAAGGCACGGTGCTGGACCGTGGCAGTCCTTGTCCGGGGAACTAAGGACAGCGAGCCGCATGAGCCATTAAGTTTCACTGGCTCAGCTGCATTCATTCGATTTGGGGAAATGTCGCATATAGCGTTGAGTTGCTATGGATGAAGAGAATTGGTGTGATCCTGATTTTGGCCTTGTTCTCTTCTATTGTTATTGCGCTATTCTTCCCTGTTTTTCTCAATCTCTGGCTATACGTGTTTCCTTTGGACGTTGCATAATGTAATTACACATACCATGATATAGCTATGCATCTACATGTAAATATTATATTTATTTAGAAACAAAACATATCCGTATGCAGGTAGCTACACCAAGTTCTCTGCCTATAATTATGATGCTAATGACATTTTACATAATATGAACCTCTGAGTAATTATCTTGGAGGGGCGATATATCAATGTTCAGGTAAGCTTACCTGCATTACATTGCATTACAGACTAACTTACTTTTTATCAGAAAGGTGCATATTCTCAGTGACATTTCTTCTTGTAGTATCTGGAAATGCGATTCTCCAAGGGAGTCCGTGTCTACGCATCTCTTGTCTACATCTTCCAAATGGTAAGAAATTCCTCCTTCCATCCCTGGAAAACAGTTAATTCCTGTTTGACGACGCTGTGTCATAAAAATGGTGATTAGCGTTGCCCTCCTCCTTTATCCAGGCTTCGGACTGGCACTACCTGCTTTCCAGAACGCTGTCTGACACGTTCTATACTAACCTAAGAACTGTTCTTTTTGTTTGGCCTGCTGGAGTCGGGAGTACCTCTGAGTAGTTCCCTTGAAGAGGTGCTATATAAATCTTCTGAATGAATAAGGAATACCAGAGTACGGGGAATGGCAAAGTTTACTAGCAAATCAATTGGATTTCCACTAATACTATTACAGATGTCTAATACATGTAGACTGCTATTATACAGAAAGCCAATAACGTTGTCACGTTATAAGTCCAACAATCTGCTTGTTAATATGCTACCTTGCGGCTGCAAGTTTTTGAAGATCGAACTACGCCAGTGCTCGTACTTTGGCAGTGCCAGCCCCAAGCTTGGATAAAGGAGGAGGGCGACGCTAATGATTTTTGTTATCACACAGTGTCGTTAAACTGCAACTACTACAATTGAAGATCCGAAATTTAACGACTGAGCGTGGAAAAAGTATTGATTCTCTTATTGAGATAGAAGAAACTTCAACTGCCTGGCTATGTAGTGTCAGAGAAAGTAAGCCTGTACCCAACTTCATAATGTAATTATACTTTCTTTTCTTCCTTCACATACTTCCTGCATTACAGGCCTATTTTACTTTTGCAGGCCTATTTTATTTAAGTAAAATAGGCCTGCAATGAACCGATGCAAGGCTTTCACCTATAGGATAGTACAGCTATATGAAGTAACAAAAGCAAAAGCACTTCAAGTACCAAGAGGCCTAGATTTCTGGGCTTGAGTTAGTTAGTTGTTGTTTAACGACACTGTGTCGCCCTCCTCCCTTCTCCAGACTTGGGACTGGCGCAGCCAGAGAACGAGCAGTTCTGGACCTGAAGTAATTCGCAGAAATAGCCTATTGTAAGAACACGTCATGTATATGCATGTGACATTCTTTTGTCAACTGCACAAAATTAGGTCTATATAAAGGACACGAGGGCGCATGTATTTGAACTGTTGGATGTCTTGGTAATAATAGTTTAACGCTTGTCAATTCGCTCAAATGCTAACATTAGAACATCATCTACGATATTACTGAAGCGAATAAAAAAACGGCCTTCAACAAGAGGGAAATCTAAGGAAAGGGAAATGCGTTGAAGGAAGAGGTCAAGCATGATCTCAGTCGATATTATCATTCTGCTATGCATATTCGTGAGCTCTGCTGTTTGATTTCGGTTGTCCCAGGGCGACGCCTCCTACGCTCCGCAGAAAAAGGAGTTCTTATGGTTCCTTTTGCTCGTACTGCAACAATGCAGAACCGAGCTTTTTCTGTGGCAGGCCCAATGATCTGGAATGGCCTTCCTCTAGAGCTGCGTCTACACCCTGGGAGTCTGCCTGAAACTTTCCTTACTAAACTCAAAACTGTTCTTTTTTGGGCGCGTTGGAGTCGGGAGCACCTCTGAGTAGTTTCCTTGAAGGGGCGCTATATAAATTCCTCGAATGAATGAATGAATGAATTCGGTATAAAAGAAACCTAAACGAAGCTAACTTCTTGATTTGTTGCAGGTGCTGTATTTATCGCTCGTCTTGTACGCCCCTTGCTTGGCGCTCAGCGTTGGTAAGTAATAGTGTAGATATTGTACATTTTCCCAAGGCCAATGTCACATTACCTCGAGACAAAATTAATGACACGTTTTAAAACGCCAATAACACATTTCTTAAGGCCAATGACACTTTCTAAAGACCAATAACACATTTCTTAAGGCCAATTATGAAAACCTCGGCCAGCGACACATTTCCCAAGGCCAATGACACTTTCTGAAGGTCAATAACACATTTCTTGAGGCTCCTATGTTCCTTTTGATATACAATAACTGATCCCATTCAGTTCTTGGCTTGTTTTATTGTTTTATAATGCTTGTATGTATGAAGTCTGCCATGTACAGTGCTGTGCGCTTGCCAGTGCTTCTAATTAAAGAATATACTAGCTTACTTACTTAATCATCTGCTATCATGACTATTGATCATAGCTATTGATATAGCTATCTGTCCGATAGCGCATTGGATAACACACTGGCATAGAGAGGGAGAGGTACCGAGATCGAGATCCGTAGGCGGACATGCTTTGAGGGCTGCTATTAGCGCCGTGTATTGCAGGCTGTCTGTTCTGTTAGTAGTTAAGATTTATGTCTTCTGTCATTTTGTGTTCTTGGGAATTGTTTCAATTGCATAATTGTACACTGTAACCGGTTGCGGTTTGTCAACCGGATTATAATCTTTATTGCATCTAATTTCAGTGACCGGATTGAATAAATGGATCGCAGTCTTCTCTGTTGGAGTCGTCTGCACTTTCTACACAACAATTGTAAGACATCTCTGTGAAGTATACGTGTAATGCTTTACTTCCAGATCTTTTGCGTTTCAGCAGTGTTTTACGTCATCATTCCTTCACTCATTCATTTAAGAGATTTATATAGCGCCCCTTCCAGATTATCTACTCAGGAGCTCTCCCGATCCAACCCCTGCTAAGAAGAACAGTCTTGAGCTTAGAGAAGAACGTGGCCGCAAGGGCTCTATGCAAGTATGCATTCCAGATTGCAGGGCCAGCAACAGAAGATGCACGGCGCTGCATAATAGAGGTCATAATGGTAGCATCACTGGCGTGACGAGCATAACATCAAGTAGGAAGCGGGATCGATACCCGCTACCCTCCCAAATGTCCACTCAGCCTTTCATTCGCCTGATGGTTTTGGTAAAATTACCAGTGGGACGTGATGGGCACCTTGCCATACAGTTAAATTCGACTCCTGTAATAACTTGCGATCATCCGTTCATACTATGAATTGTAATTAAACTGCCTTGTGCGAGTTTGAATAATAAAGAAGAATATTATTATGATGTGTAGTAATGGTGTAACTTTAGTGTAGCTATAGTGAAGTTGCAGTGTATTTATAATGCAGCTTTAGTGTAGCTGTTTTGTAGCTCAAGCGTAGCTATAGTGCAGCTCTAGTGTAGCCATGATGTAGCTTTAGTGTGGCCAAGGTATATCTATTCTGTTTGTTATTGAGTACAGTATAATTATACCATATTCATAACAAATTGAGTTCTTTTCTGAGAATCTGACCGAAGATGTTTTCCCCAATTTCGCCAGTATTAAGTCGCGTCTGTTTCCCTTACCCAGATACAAAACGCCGGTCTATAAATGGTTCTGTTAGCGGAAACTCATTGGGTGAAAAAAGCGACCGGAAGGAAGGCTAGAAGGACAAGCGGCGTAACTGAAAACGAGAATTATTTCCTGTTTTTGAGACCGACTTAACAACGACTAATTTGCTGTTGATCTGTGCTGTACGTTGCTGCTGTTGGGGTCCGATAGCGCATTGGATAACACACTGGCATAGAGAGCGAGAGGTACCGAGTTCGAGTTCCGTAGGGCGGACATGCTTTGTGGGCTGCTATTAGCGCCGTGTATTGCAAGCTGTCTGTTCTGTTAGTAGTTAAGATTTATGTCTTCTGTCATTTGTGTTCTTGTGAATTGTTTCAATTGCATAACATGTAAATGTACAGCGCAGTGCGTTTGTCAGGCGCTTCAATAAAGAAAATATTATTATTATTATTATTATTATTATTATTATTATTATTATCATCATCATCATCATCATCATCATCATCATCATCATCATCATCATCATCATCATCATCATTATTATTATTATTATTATTATTATTATTATTATTATTATTATTATTATTATTATTATTATTATTATTATGGTTGTTTTGGTGTTATTATGAAGGGTGGAATGAAGGCCGTGATGTGGACAGACGTCGTTCAGATTTTCCTCATGTTCCTCGGCTTAGTGGGCATAATCATCAAGGGTTCCTACGACTACGGCGGCTTCACGCCCATCTGGAACACGATGTATGAAAACGATCGCATCGAATTCTGGAAGTGAGTCAAACAGCGCTTTATGTCCTCTAGAACCAGGTGCCGGTGTCCCGTGATATTCTATCCTCCTCCATAAAGGATAACCCCCTCGCCCCCACCTAAAGGAAAATATACCGCCGAAGCGCATGAGCAATTGCGAGCGTAGGGTCCCTACGCGGCGGCTTGAGGTGGATTCGAACCCGCAACCCTCCGGCTCCAAGGCACCAAATATACCCCCTGAGGTGGATTCGAACCCGCAACCCTCCGGCTGCAAGGCACCAAATATACCCACTGAGGTGGATTCGAACCTGCAACCCTCCGGCTGCAAGGCACCGAACATACCCCTACACCACCGCGCCCCACGATGAATACACTTAGAAACCGCCAATAATGCAAACTAAACCGAATACTCCATTTCGCTAAGGGGGATACTCATGTATGGGAGATACTCTATTTCGTGACACCGGCATTAGTCGATAGTGGCGCGTTGTATAAGACGCAAGATTATGCCTTGTTGTTTGGTGGGAAGTGGCACGTTCTTTTAAGACCCACTACCATACAGAGAGGGTTTAGGTACCATTACGCACCATTATAAATCAGCTACAAAACATGCATGCCTCGTTTGATTGTTGTAGCACATGTTTATTGGTCCACTTAGCACTACGATCTCAGAAACGCTACAGAAATGGTAAAATCATGCTGTCAATTGCAAGACCCTCCGAACCAGAGAACTAGAATCTATATCCTGACTGCTTTGCTTTTTTAAACCAAATAAGCAACAGAAAATGTAAAATTATTGCTCGATGTATGTTTGCTCTAAGATGTAGCGATCAACTGTTAAACTCTGGCTTCTCCGGAATTCCCTTTTATGACATAACACCTATAACCTATTTTGTAAGCGTGTGTTTATGTATGTATGTATATAATGTAAGTAGCCTACGTATATATATGTTTGTATGTATGCATTCATCTGTTACGCAAGGACACTCTAAATATTAACACAAAAGGTTTCCTAATGTAATATTTTTAATTTCTGTGATTACTAAGACATATTAAAATGTGCATTCATACCGCTGTTAATTTTTCACACTAGTTAAGTTTTATTTAAGTCTGATTAAGATTAATGTTTATCGTCTAATTTGGTTTTCATTGGCCATACTACTTTCTGTAATATTATTACCCAAGGTGGCCCTGGTTAGCGGTTGTTGTATTTCGGCTTAACGACACTTTTTCATATCGAAGATGATTAGTGTCGGAGGCCGAAAGTAACCTCGTACTCCACGTTTATATTGCGACCGAGCCACCCGCAGTAAAGATCCGAGAAATTAATCTCTGATAAACCGACCGACCGGGAATCGAACCCGGGCCGCCGGCGTGGCGAGCAGGCTACCAACCCACTCGGCCACTCAGGATCTCTGCCCTGGTTAGCGGGACCCTTCCGCCCCTTATGAATCTCCTAGGTAACCTTAACATGTTTTGCCGATGTATTTCTGTTGTCGATTATCCTTTTTTTTGTATGTTTTTTGTTACTGAATAAAAATCAATCAATCAATCAATCAAAATTATGCATGTACATTGAGAAACGGTTGTTTTGTATCAGCTTTGATCCAGACCCTTTGACAAGGCACAGCGTTTGGTCTCTGGTGATTGGAGGATTCTTCACTTGGCTGGCCATCTATGGAGTCAATCAGGCGCAGATCCAGAGGGCGCTCTGTACTCCCACCTGCCGACAAGGACAAATGTAAGCAACGATAATACCATATGTCTTATCTAATCTCATCTGGTGACAGCTAAAGGAGGCTTATTTTACCCTCTGTGTGTCAGAGATGGGTACGAGTAGTTAAATTGCTAATCGATTAGAACTAGAATTAGCTGCTTTTCTAATCGATAAGCAATTTATGTAATCGATTAGAACTGGAATTAGCTACTGAATTTGCTATTCGATTAGAATTAGCATTAGCAAAATGTTGTAGCTAATCGATTAGATTTAGAATCTGTTGTTTGTCTAATCGATTAGTAAAATTGATAATCGATTAGAATTAGAATTAGCTACTGAAATTTGCAAATCGATTAGAATTAGTTGTCCTATCGATTAGCTAATCGATTATAATGTAATCGACTAGTTACTAACCTCTACTGTATGTACTTGTATTTACGGATTTCTAAAGCGCCTCTCACAGTACACCCTAATCAGAGGTGCTCCCAATGCGAAGAGCCCCACGATAAAAGAAAAGTCCTAAGACTACGTGCAGAAGTAGCAATACCACCAGTTAAAATCGAGGAACGAGCCATAGAGGAAAGTTCATTCCAGAGCAAAGGGCCAGCCGATGCATATGCACGGTGCTGGGCAGTAGCAGTCCGGGTCCAAGGTACCAGAAGGTCATTTAGGTCTAAAGAACGGAGAGGGCGACCAGAGGCAGTCGAAGGAGGTGCATGTCTACCTTAGGCTGCCTCTCTGTCTTAAGGGACTGATCCATTGGATGTCGACCTGATTACGGCCAGGTTTTGGAGTGCCATTGGTTAATGCCTTGTGCATTATGCACTAGCGCTATAAAAGTTATATCTCTGTCTTACGGACTGATCTTCTGGATATTGACCTGATTATGGCTTGGTTTTGATGTGGCAACGTTTGATGCCTTGCGCATTAAACTCCGGCGTGAGCGTTTTATAAATTAATAGCAATATCACAAGACAATCTTCCTGGCTCTTGGATAAGGAACAGAGAATCAATGAGTGACAGACAGACAATCAGGAGACAGACAGACATACGGACATACAGAAACACAGACGGACAGACAGACGAACTGACAGTCAGGCAGACAGACAGACCAATATACGAACAGACAATCAGGAGACAGACAGACAGGCAGATGACAAACATAAAGAAATAAAGCTGTTCTGGCTTTTGCGAAGGGACTTGCTCCTTATACGTATGCCTCTTTTCAGAGACATGATGATGATGACGAGTCTTTTCTTTTCCGGAAGGCGGGTCCATTGGTCCATTATGCCACCCGGGGATCAATCAATCAATCAATCAAAATGTTTATTGGCACCAAAGAACGTTGCAACATAACAGAAAATAAGCATCTCACAAAATATATATCAAACAGATTAAGTAATAATAGATAAAGCTGGACAACATTCAAAGGGTACAACATTCAGTGGGTACCAAAAGGAGGAGCCCAAAAGGGACGATAGTCCCGCTAAGTAGGGCCACCTATGTAACTAGATCAGTTCAAGACAGCAGTTTATAAGCTGTTGTGATTGACATAATGAGTAACATAGGACATTATTTTATTTAAACTTAACTATCTTAACTAGAGACAGATGCATCAACAAAACAATGGTAAAAGCAGTTAATCAGATATCTTAATATTGTTTCATAATATAAATTTTAAGCTCCCTCTTGAAGTGGGGACGACTTGGAATATCACGGAGAACCTGTGGCAGACTGTTCCATAGATAGGGATGAGATGAGTGAGGTGATTTCTCGTTGCCTGCCTCATAAACAATTATTGTGTGTGAGCAACTTGTCCAAATTTGCAACGCAGTGGCTTGAGGTAGATTCGAACCAACGACCCTCCGGTTACTATTTACACAACACACCGCTAAGTTGAAACTCGTCCGAGTGGAAAACTCACTCACGTGCCAGACATCAGCCATAAAGCCCATTATTACATCGGTTACTGAAAGGTCAACAGAGGACAAGAACGTTGAGGGGAAACGAGAAAGCACACATCTCATTTGGAGAGAGAAAAGGCACGTGTAGACCATTAGAGGATATTCGTAATCGAAAACAGCTTATGATTGAGGAGGAAAAATGTACAGGGTAGAGGGTGAATTGCGCCCTGTATACGTACCAAGCCCATTGAGAAAGTCAGTGCACGCATGGCTGTGTAGCTGATCCTTAATAAGTGCTGTTTAAGAGATAATGATTATGATGATGACGTGCAGACTTTGTCTTTGTAATCCATTTTTCTCTTTTCAGGTGTCGTATTTTTTCTGAGATATTGTGCGAAATAATTTTCGTGCGTTCAATTCATTGTGTGATTCTAGATAATAATAATAATAATAATAATAATAATAATAATAATAATAATAATAATAATAAATAATAATAATAATAATAATAATAATAATAATAATAATCTTCGTTTAATATTTTTAAACTGACAATAACGTAGTATGATTACAATTCATCATATGAACTGATGATCACAAGTTATTACAGGAGTCGAATTTAACTGTATGGCAGCTATGCAAGGTTCCCATCACATCCTACTGCTCATTTTACCAACGCCATCTGGCGAACGGAAAGGATGAATTCACACAGTATAGGGGAATGACCAAACAGTGGCGATAACATCCGCAAAAAACGTTAACGTTATTCTAATACGTATATGGGGCGTAGAGATGGTTGAGTGGTAAAACGCTGGCAGGAAACTCAGACAGGTTCGATGCCCGCTAGCTCCATAAGGTTGACTCAGATTTCCTTTCGCTAGGGGCGACTTTAAAATCAGCATTAGGACATTTGGAGGCTGCCATACATTTGAAATCGACTCCTGTTAAATAATTTGTCGTCATCTGTCACTACTATATCATGTAATCTTAATGCTTGCTTGTCTGTTGAAATTAATAAAAGAATATTATTACATAAGTAAGTAGCCTTTATTTGCACCTGACAAGCGCACATGCATTACATTGTATACAACGATTACATAGCCTACATTTTAA
>JACEVL010000087.1:844291-864291 GCA_020284085.1 Aporrectodea caliginosa | reverse complement strand
ATAGGCCTAGTTCTGACGATATGGCTCGGGGTCGGAGCCCAGGTCTACAAGCCCGCGATCAAAGGCCATGTGCCACCACCGATGACGACTGATAACTGTGCAGTGCATCCAAACCTCACCATGTCCACCACATCACCTCTGTCAAACGCCACAACCTTCGCCTGGACCACAACTGGAGAAGAATCAGACAGGTGGTTGTTTAACTAAACGAAGTAGGATCAGAACCACGATAACGGTTTGACGCTATGTAACTGTAATTATAATTGGACATTTATATAGCGCCACTCAGAGATTCAGAGGCGCTCCCAACCCAGGTCAGTGCTGTCACTTACAAATAAAATAGTCTACAGGGGTTTCCCAAAGAGAGGAAGAGAAAAGTTGAGGAGCTCAAGACGCAGTTTCTGCGGAAGACGGTTCCAACTAGACGGACCGACATAAGCAAAGCTTCTTGATTGAGCAGTAACGTCGTGTGTAGCGTCGATGATATTCTTTGGTCCTTTTGTTGTTTATTGGGAGATGGTTGAATGATAACATGCTGGCACAATGATCAGAAGGACGCGGGTTCGATACCCACTAGCCCCATAAGTTCGACTCAGCCTTAAACTCCCGAGGGCGCGAGTAGGCCTAGTAGAACAGATTGGCGCCTTGCATGATGTCATACAGTTAAATTCGACTCCCGTTAAACGTTTGTTATCGTTTGTTACTACTGTTACACGTAATCTTAGCGAGTACCTGTCAGTTTGAATTTTTAAATATTGTTGTTGTGTTTGATGACGATGACGATGACGATGATGATGATGATGATGATGATGATGATGATGATGATGATGATGATGATGATGATGATGATGATAACAATCAAGTGACATCGGTATTATTGTCGGCACTAACTTTCTAACGCAAACATCAACTGAGCTATGGCTACTACTATTAACATAGTCGTTACTGTTGTCCCCTTCACACTTCCTGATGTCAAAGCTACCCTTCACACTTCCTGATGTCACAGTTACTATTATATAAATTTCGACAAAGGGCACACAACTTCAACCACCCCAATAAAGACTAGATTAACTTTATCCCAAAAATGTTGCATGTACTAACAATCTCAACCATTAGTAGCCATACTGTCAATTGTTGCTATTCACCTACAGCGTTTTGCATGTTTTTGTTTTAAAGAAACCATTGTACATACATACGGTTGTGTTATTTTCAGTGAAATTCCTGGTTATCTGGATTTCTACCAGATATCTTACATGTGGTACAGTGCCTTTGCCGTCTTCACGACCTCGATCTCCGGTCTCATTATCAGCTTCCTCACAGGTTAACATATTCACTTCTTTTCGTGGCATTAATTCTTCTTGGTTGATTTTAGCCCAAGCCTGTCGAGTATCAAGCCTTTAATATTGCGCTTGATTGGATTGATTCGGGCGTGCATGAGTTGGATAGGGATCCTATAATAGTGCTGTGATGATTGGGTCAAATCTGCTGTGTATAGAATGTACAGGAATTATAGTAACTGACTGGATGGTCTCGTTTTCAGGTTACACGCATCCCAAAGATGTCGATCCTGCTCTCCTTTGTCCGATATTTGACATATTTGCGCCTTACCTACCGAGGAGCTGGAGGAAGTTCCTTCAGTGTGGACATCTCAGAGAAGTAAGCCTACATAGTGCGCTCAAATTACCTGTTGAAGTGTTATTATGTTGTACTACGTATTGGCTTGACGGGTCGTGTTGGTGTAGCGGTAAGTTCTGTGCCTTGTAACGGGAGGGTTGCAGGTTCGAATCTACCTCAAGCCACTACGTAGCGACCCTGGACAAGTTGCTCACCCACAATTGTTTATGAGAAAGGCAACGGGAAACCATCTTAATCATCTCATTCCCGGGTGACATAAGAGCTAATGGACTTGCCTTCGGGCAGAGAACTCATCATCACTATGTCTTGGCATGATGCCATGGTATGCCTTGTCGTGGTGCCATGCTTTGGTGTGGTTCTCTACCATCTCTTGGCATGGTGCCTTATCATGTCTTGGTGCGGCGTCATAGCATGTATCTGGTTGATTCCATGTCATGTGTTGGTATGGTGTCATGCCATGTCTTTGTCTGGTGCCACGTAAAATCTTAATTTGATATCACACCATGTGTTGGTATGGTGCCATGCCATACCTCTGTTTGGTGTCATGCAATGTCTTGGTTTGACGTTATGCCACGTCTTGCTATGGTGCCATGTCATGTCTCTGATTGGCGCCATGCAGTGTCTTGGTATATATTTGTAGAAAAGGTTTTTTTCGTTTTTTATTTTCTTCCAAAAAACGTCGTTTTTCGTTTTTTATCTTTCGTTACGTTTTTTCTTTTTTTTTTTTTTATGTAACTTTATTAATTCATTTACTGTCTGTTATTATTTGTTCATTTTTGTTTTTGTCTGATATACCTTACGTTATCTCCGTCCTTTCAAGGATTCAACTAATTTACGTCACTATTTACTGTCATCAGTTGAGAATTAAATGGCACGGTAGGCCTACAAGAAATAAAATTTATAACTTACTTGATTTCTAATTATCCAAAATGCGAAATGTTGCCTTTGTACACAGTAATCTCCGATTGACTCATTAACTGACTGATATTACTACATATTAAGTTCTTATATAAGTCAAAATATAGGCCTAAGTACAATTTTTAATTTAATAGGCTAGGTACTCAATACTTATAAAGTTTAGTTTTTACTTGTTTATGTCAGCATGGACTTATCTGGACTTATGTTTACAATTTAAATTTAAAAAGATTTCAATATTTTAAATTTTTGATTTCTTATCAAACCAAACTTATGAAAAAGAAAACAATTGTTGTAGATTAATGTTAGTCTACTTGGTGTTTACTAAGAAGGTTATGTTATTTGCTGATTAAAATTAAATTGTGTAAAGAAGATTAAAATTAGATGTAACAAAGTCAAATTATTTTCTTTTCCGTTTTTTCCCGTTTTTTCCGTTTTTATATTTTTTTGAATAAAACGACGTTTTTCCCGTTTTTTATTTTTATTTTACCGTTTTTTTCACAACTATGCGTGGTATAGTGCCATGACATATCTTTATTTGGTGTCACGCACTGTCTTCGTTTGTTGCAATATCGCGTTTTTATTGCACTATCATGTATCACGTCGTGCCAACCCTTCAGCGTTGGCGGCATTATAATTATAATATCCTGGGATCGCGTCGTGTTAGATCTTAGGGTAGCGTCGTATTATAGAATCTCATTTCAGATCACGTAATGGCTACATAACACTCTACACGGCTCTTCACCAGAGCTCGCGAATAAGCTGGTGCCCTGGGCTTGGCTTTCGAGTGGCGCTTTAGAAGTGTCGAGTTTACGATTATGATTCATAAACTCCTCGTGGGCGTCAAGATATCAATTAAATGTTGCGTTGGTATTGCATCAAGTTAATTATCACAACGTTTACGGCACGTTGCATGGCAACAAATTACAAGTCATAAGCGGTGGTAGTGGTGGTCCCGTTTTCCCGCACAGCAGCTAAGCAGAACCGCGCACTCTCTGTTGTAAGCCCTAGGGTTTGCAATAGCCTCCCTCGGGAGCTACGGCTGTTCCCTAGATCATGTACTGACACTTTTTATGGCCACTTGAAAACTTACCTTTTTCCCGGGCTGGAGTTGGGAGCGCTTCTGAGTAGTTACCTTGAAGAGGCGCTATATACTTTTTTGAATGAATTAAATTAATGAATAACATTGCAATAACGGTTAATTGTAAATGATAATCAATTGATGCAATGCCAAGTAAACATTTCATTGTCAGGATCGTGCTTATGTCCCCTCTGTTGGCCCTTCGCTTTGGAATAATCTTCACTTCCTTCTTTCAAAAAGCAGCTCAAAACTCACTTTTTCTCCTTGGCTTTCAAGCACATGGATATCTAAGTGCATCTTCCACTGGCGGCTGACTATCCCCCCTCAGATTCACATTTCGATGTGACGTTGCGCGCGTTACAAATTTAATTAATCAATTAATAATAATAATCTTCCATCTCTGACTCACTCTATGATCTTAGCCGGGGATATTGCTGTCTCTGCCCGTTATCTTAAGGACATTTCTATTTAGCGGGGCTCCTCACACTGGTAGCGCCTTTGATTAGGTAGTAACATGAGAGGCGCTTTAGAAATTCGTAAATACAATACAAATGTTTGAATACAATACAATACAAATCAATCTTGTATATTTTATCAAGGAGAGGAAAAAGAAATCGCACACGAATGGCGCCGTGGCCGAACTTGAGAAAGCGAACGAAGCTTATAAGAACTCCATCATTAGCGACCACCACTTTGAGACAACCAATGGTGCATACATTAATCACGGCGCAAGTGACCTTCACTTTGAGACAACCAATGGAGCATATGTCAATCACGGTGCAAGTGACCTTCACTTTGAGGCAACCAATGGTGCATATGTCAATCACGGTGCAAGTGACCTTCACCTTGAGACCAAGGTCGACGACAACGCCACAGAATCAGCCAGGACGACACAATTCTGAACGGAGCAGCAGAACTACTTTCCGCATTTATGCAATGAACTATTCAACTATCTCTCCGTCACCAGCAAAAATAATATCAACAATAATTCATTCCGCTTATAGTCTAAGGTTTATGATCTTTCTGTTTTCGTTGGAAGACATTATTATTATTATAATTACTATTATAATAATAATAATTATTATTATTATTATTATTATTATTATTATTATTATTATTATTATTATTATTATTATTTCATTTATTTTTATTTGTTTTTCGCCCGAGGTAGAAAAGATCCCTCAGGCTCTAAGAAACTATACAACTATATTATTATTATTATTATTTTTAACCTGAAAGGGCGCTATATAAATTATCAGAAGAACTTCAGACGACTGACGACTATTATTATTACTATTATTATTTTTTTTAACTTGAAGGGGCGCTATGTAAATTATCAGAAGAACTTCAGACGACTTCAGTTCGAATTTCTGTTACGAATGAGGGTGAGGACATGGGTGTTCGAGTTTTGCCACTTTAGTTATTTATCAGACCAGAGATACAATAGGATTATTTCTCCGGGGCTATCAGTCATTGTCATCTTTTTTAAGATCTACCGACGTCACGAACAATTTCTCGAATGACGACTTCTAACCCGAGTGAGAACAAGCAAACAGAGAATGAGACTAGCTGTGTTTTGTCTGGTATCCGGACATCTCCCCCGGACATTTTTCCCCGGATATTTCCCCCTCTAGAATCACTTACACAGTAAGTAGGTAGTCTACCATTGTCCATGATAACTGTCATTATTCCAACTTCTATTTGAGCGAAAGACGTTCTTTCATCAATCCAACTTCTATTTAAACAAAGAATTTGTTTCATCAATTCAACTTCTATTCAAGCATAGAATTTGTTTCATCAATTCAATTTTTATTTAAGCAAAGAAATTGTTTCTTCAATCCAAGTTCTATTTGTGCAAAGAATTTCATCAATCCAGCTTCTATTAAAGTAAAGCAATGATTAACTTTTCATCAGTCCAACTTCGGGGGAAATATCCGGGGAAAATGTCCTGGGGGAAATGTCCTAGACTGTCCTAGGCTTGACGGGCGATTCACCTACGTGAGGTCGGAGGGTAGATATCCCTTCATTAGACTTCAGCTACGTCGATGAGCCTAACCATTTACCTCCGCCTCCTAAGAGGATTGTTCCATAAGCCCAATATTTGGTTAAGGTGCCACATCCATTTGAACCGGAGTTAGAATCTTCCTGTTTCGAGGTATAGATTTATCAAATGGAGCAAAGCTTTTGATTGATCTGATTTTTCAGCCAGGAGATTCATCTCGGAGACTCTTGGCGTAAGAGTCTCTTAGAAGAATCTCCTGTCTTCACCTCCTCCTGCTTTTCACGCAGTCGAAGTGTTTTAGCAACAATTTATCACCTAATAAGTATGTGAAGATGTTGTAACGTTAAATGAATTTTAACGGCATAATTATATGTACGGTAGTGAAGTACTGCAGACGTTTTACCGATTTTCACACTGACAAGATATGTCTATTTAGAGTCTTTGCAAAATTAAGAAATTGTTTAAATTCTATTCGAAATCCTTTTAAAATAAAATCCATTGAAACTTTGTCAGGAATCTTTTGCAATAAACTCTATCGAAAACTCTATGTCAGAATATTCTGTTTGAGACATGTTATCATTACTGAAAGCTCAAGATGGTATCGACGAGATTCAAAATAAGAGTCACTAATGCAAATTGAGAACAATTGAGAAATCGAATTTTCATTCTATTGGTCATTCAGAACATTTATTAAGCAGGCCATCCAGCCTAGGCGAAGAATATATGTATGTATGTATGTATGCATGTATGCATGTATGTATGCATGTATGTACGTATGCATGTTTGTATTCATGTATGTTATGTATGTAGGTATTTTATGTATATATATATATATGTAAGTATGTATCAGGAGACTTAATATAGCGCATTGTTAAGTACCTTACAAAGAGCACTATAACAGTTTCCAGTCATCGGTAATTGGTACTAATAGCGTTTATTGCCAAGATGAATTTTCTCTGCAACTAAGATGAATATGGTTAGGAAGTCCAAAATTGAGCCGAAATTGTACACTAGAAGAAATCATTTTCTACAGCGTGGAAATCTACTTTGTAGTTTATTTCTGCCTTTAGAGCGCTTGGCCTGTAGTGTGGAGTGTACGGGTGCGAGCCTACTCAGAGGCAATTACTGCGTGGGGACCTTGAGCAAGTCCTTCACTCACAATATTATTGCTCAGCGCCATCGATGTTCAATTCAATTCATTTTTATATAAACATAAAACAACATCACAAACATAAACGATTGATTACAACTCTATCATGACTAATGTAATGCAATGTAAATGTAATGTAAAAGGCTAAAAGGTACATGTAATGTAAAGGAATAAAAGGTACATAAAAAATTTAAGTAGTGAAGGTGGTAAATGATCAATATAGAATAGATCAAAATAGAATTATAACCAATTAGTCAGTAGGTATACATAAATTACAAAAACTAACATATGTAAGATGATATGGTCGTATGGACTTCTGAACTGTGGAAGGAGGGCAATATCAAATACAGATACATGTACTGTGCTAGATTTTAACTGATTCTTTGAAGTATTAAGACGGGACAGTTGGCCATCTGTGGCCTGAGGATTTCCATAGCCCTTGCATTCAACCAACTGCGGCAACAGTTGATAGAATTCAAGCAGTCCTGGATATTATCAGCATACAGTTGACTGTTAAGCACTCAAAAGGTGCCAGGGCATTGGTCATACCAACAGTCAGAGCTGGACATGACAACAGTGGACTATTGTTTATGGACTTGGGCTGAGCAAATTCTTCAGACAGCAATTATTGTTCACTATCGTATGGTCGTGTGTCCACTTCTGAGCTTTGGAAGGAGGCCAGTATCAAATACAATAGTAAATTGTCGTCTATTGTCTGTATAGGCGAATTCCTACAGGCACTGGAATTTTCCAGAACGTTCTGCAAGATGACCTGTAGCTAAAATCTGGCGAATGTTTATAGCAGTTCTCGCGCTAGGGGCGACCTAGGCCGTGAGAGCAATCTTCCGGCATATACAATCTTTCTTTCCGTATTCATCGGTTGCCTTTGCTGGACCAAACAAGCCGATACCTCTGAGCGCCTCTGAGTAGGTTCCTTGAAGGGCGCTATATAAATGCTCGGAATGAATGAAATGCCAGACAAAGTTCATATTTGTGTCATCACTATAATACGGTGCATGGCTTTTCAATGAATTTTTAAAGATATATATCATATAGTGATTCAAATACCGGAGGCAATTATGAATGACGCGTTAAGGTTCATCAACCTCATTAGAGCGGATGTCGTCATACTTGATGCGACGAACAGTCTATTTAATTAGGCAAGTTCCTTTAATTACGAATTTGTATTACGAGAGGATAGACCTCCTAGCCCAACTAGTCAAGTTTATAAATAATCATCAAGTGAGCACTAAAGAGGGAAAAGGGAAACCAGATGGCACATATTAACATTTAACATCTAGGCTACTGAAATCTGCAATTTCGAACATGTCGGATGACAACTTGTTCAATAATACTGTAATAGGCTACTTGCAAGCACGAGTTTCAGTGACTTGTTTTAGATGCTTACTTAGGGCCCTGTGATTTTTTAGCGGAACCTATTTAAGAACCAGTACTTTGCAAAGACCACTAAACTAGAATGAATCGCCATTTTGATTGACATTGCGTAATTAGAGACACATAATTTTCTGATCTTATGTGAATGGATACTAAACACAAAGCTAGTAAATGAGTATCCATGTTGGCTTTGTGTGAAAAAGACATGACGAAAGGCCTATAACCAGATTAGGTATTTTACGCTGCATCTATCTAGTTTCATTTGGACGTTGGCAGATATCAGGATATCTAAGACCGAGGCCACACGGTTTCCTTCTCCCAACCAAGGACGATCGCAATTTCAACTCTGGTGTATTATTTAAAAACATCTACTAAATACATTATCTCCAGTCTATACCTCATTGGTTACCTCGTTCGTTGCTCTAACTTACATTGCCACTAGCCTAATTTTCCTTTAGTAACTAACTGTCAGAACTGAGACAATTTTCCTACATGTTACTTGTTACAAGTTGTGACCTGTCAGCTTGATGTCGAGAATAAACGAAATTGATTGATTGATTTATTTATTTTGACTGTAAAAATAGGTCATGAGTCTTAAAGGGTTCAAGATATCGTCACGGGGAGGAAAGTGATATTTCAATTGAAGCGAGAAGTAAAGAGCCTCAGAATTTTTGAAATCCATTAAGGCTGCCTCATCATGTTGCTTGCTTTTACATAGAATGAGCCTCGGTTAACCAAATTATGGAACCAATGGAAGACAGACAATCTGATCTAAAAGTTTATTCATCAGTGTCGAGGACACACCAAACGCTATCACAATCATAATAAGTGTGATTATAGAAAAACCAAACAGTTGAAAATCATTAACATGATTTATCTACAATGCTTATATCAGCAGTCATTAATATTATAAGCGCAATTTAAATAGGACTAATATTAAGTACACTTTGGCAAGAGCTAATTTAGACCAGACTAAATGCGATTGGTTCATGCCAAATCACATTAGAAGTTTCCACTATAAACAGTCATGAAATTGATGGAATTTTACACTGTAGCTTGTGAGTAGAAGTTAGCTTGAACAACAATAGACACTAGTAATGGCAGTCACTCAGTCAGTCAGTTGACCTTTGGCCCCGTGGTCGTTGGCCATATAAAGGGCCATTGTGTCATGTGTGCATTTGCAAAGAACGACGCACAGTGGAAACAGTTAAGGGTGTAAAGTTCAAAAGAACCGTCGACTCAATGGAAAATCGAATGGCTGCAGCCGCAAAGGTATTAATACATTTGCAGGAAGATGATTAATGATTATATATAACACACAGTCAATGATCTTTGCATATTAAACAGTTTATAGATTATAGTTTCAGCTCACTTTCTAATCATAATCTGACCTCAACCACAGCTAGGTGTCAACATCGACGTCGGTTGTTGTCATGATCACGGCAATATACGTCGTCGTCAAAATCATCATCCTTGTCATCATCATCATCATCATCATCTTCAACAACATCATCATCATCATCATCATCATAATTATCATTATCATCATCATCATAACCATCATCATCATCATCATCGTCGTCGTCATCACCATCATCATCATCGTCGTCGTCATCATCATCATCATCATCATCATCATGCCCATCATCATCATCATCGTCGTCGTCGTCGTCGTCATCATCATCATCATGGCTTTTGTCAAAAGAATTCTTAGTGACTTCCGCGTAACCCTTCCTTTTAGGAGGTCCATTTGCCGTCTGATGTCTGGCGCAATCGCAACTATCCATCCCGAATCGTTCCTGACCTTCCACTCCAGATCCGTTTAACAGACGAGGTTACCCTGCTTCTCGACTACGGGTGTAGTTCAGATACCCAGGTATGTCGAGACCTCGTTTCCGCAGCTGCCCAACAGGGTGACAACGTCGGAGTGGACGAGTTCTGCAACGAGGAAGACATGGAGGCCCTTCTGGACCCTTCTGAGATGTTCGTTCTCAAAGACCCAAAGACCACCGATGTTCGAGCGGTTATGCTGATATCACTTCCTTATATCGTCAGAACCTTCGACCCATGCCTCGCCCAGATCTTCATCTTCCGATCACCTGACTTGGCGACGGACGACGCCCTCTATGGGTCGTTGTTGGAGGTGGCCGAACGCCTTGTACTGCAGCTGGATATGGGATACACTCAGTGCATGGTCTGCATCGCCGATTCTTGTAATGGGATGATGAGGCAGCTGAGAAGGAGGAACTTCTTCGTCGTTGCTACGATTCCAAACAGCGTCGAAATGGTCAAGGTCGGACTGAGGGACAATGTCATCATGGTCAAAGACCTCGGACTGCCCGAACGCAAGGTCAGTCTCTTCCATTCTTCGGTCAGCGTAAGGACAGAGATTCCAATATTCAGGCTAATATTATGATCTATAATTTAATCTAATCTGAAAAACAATTATTACAATCTTACACAATCTTGTCCAATCCAACAAAAGTAAAGTCATAGTCCATAAGAGAAGAGATGAGCAAATATGGACCGGGTCAGAACCCAGGACGCAATTTGTAAATCGTGGTCCTTTTCAGCCGCCTCAGTAGCCAGGTCAGTTCCAAAGAGTAGCCACTCATCTGACCATGGATGTGACCCGCACTGACCTATTCGGCCATTGACTAGGAGGTTGATCTACAGAAATGGTATTGGGAAACAGAATTTACTGCGTAGCTTTAATGCTTATTGCATTTAACAGATTTGCCCTGAGCACAACTGATATCAGAGGCCTTTTCAATATCGATACTTTGTGTCTGATATAATGATGATGGATACCGAGTTCGAGCCCCGTAGGGCGGATATGCTTTGTAGGCTGCTATTAGCGCGTTGTATTGCAGGCTGTCTGTTCTGTTAGTAGTTAAGATTGTTTCAATTGCATAACATGTAAATGTACAGCGCAGTGCGTTTGTCAGGCGCTTATTAAAGAAAAGATTATTATTATAAAATTCGTTACTTTGTGTCTGATATGATGATGGAAAGGTAACCATCCGAATGAATTAATCTAAAACAAACGTCTAAAAGTATCACCAGACATAACCAGCCATTTCATAACTGTCATTCATTGATTCAAATAGGAGATTTATATAGCGCCCTTTCGGGGTTATCCATTTGGGAGCACTGTCGACTCAACCCTGGCTAAAGAAAACATCATTTTTAATTCAACATCTGAAAGCAGAAACTAGTCCTCAGTATTATTGTTTGTGAATTTAAATAAGAGTATAAAAATTGTGAAACACAGCTGGTGGTATTCCAAAGAAGAGTTAAGTGAAAACCCAAGTCCGAATTTAATACTTACCGCAGTAGGAAGTTTCGCAAAGCCCAACCAAAATTATGTACTCTGTAAGGAAACCACAAGTAACCTTAAGATGTCTCACAAGTAATTCCAGTGACACTCAAAGTGATACTGCTTTCTGTCATTTTCTAGTTTTAATTGGGTGCGAGAGTAAGGATTTGTCTGGTATTGACCTTGAATATCCTTTCTAAAATCAGAAACCTTTAAAGTTTCTGATAGCTTCCGCAACAAAATCTTATCTGACCTGGAAAATGACATTATAGCAACCGTAGGCCTACATGGGCATAAAGCGTTCGTTGCCAATTCCTTGCAACTTGAAAGTAATCGTAATCTTTTCAGTTTTAGTCTTAGTTTCAGGTAACTAATGGCATTAACAAAAATCTTTCTAAAACGTGAAGGTAGCTTTCTGTAAGGTAACTTTCTGTAAGGTAACTTTCTGTAAGGAAACTTTCTGTAAGGTAGCTTTCTGTAAGGTAGCTTTCTGTAACTTCCTGTAAGCTTTTCTGTAAGGTAGCTTTCTGTAAGGAAACTTTCTGTAAGGAAAATTTCTGTAACTTTCTGTAAGGTAGCTTTCTAAAACTTTCTGTAAGGCAACTTACTGAAAGGTAACATACTGTAACATAATGTACAGTGGTTCATTGACCAACGTTGTTGATATTCGTTTAAAGCCGAGGAGTAACACTGAAGTGGAGTCGTTGATTGAATCAATCGTCCGCAACCTGGCCCTCGACGAGGAACCATCCAGGCAACAGGAGTTCCCTCGAGTTCCTTTCCTGCCACAGCAGTTCGCTTTCGGTCCTGAGATGAAGGCCACTTTTCGAAACATAGAAGTTCACGAGTTTCCCCTCTTTTACAAAATGTTCACAGAGATGATGAGGAAAGGAAAGGGTTACGGAAAGCACGAGTATCCGACGTACGACTTCTTCTTGAACTTCGTACTGACCAAGTCCTTCTGCATCTTTATCGAAGATAATCTGACCAAGCACATCATCTCATGGGCGGTAATCGGGGACTCGTACTATACGCGGCGAAGCCAGACTCGAACATTTGCAGACTGTAGTTTAGGAATTACAGAAGAGTTTCAGAACCTCGGACTTGGAACGGCGATAGTGAGAGCTGTGCACGGAATCTGTGTTCAACTAGGATACGAGATCATGCTCAACGACCACTTTGCCAGCAACAGCAAGATGGCAGCGATTACTCAGAAGTTAGGAGCCCTGGTGCTTGGGGTCATTCCTAAGGGAGGTTACGTGGAAGGGTACGGGTGGGACGACCAGGTCATCGTTTGTGTATTCCTGCGGCAGAAAGCAACGCCGTTTCTGATCCTCGCTGATGAAAATCTTCGAATGCATGAGAATGTTCAAATTCCAAGGTTATCGAAGATTTAGATGCTCATTCAGAGCCATGTTATCTGCAACGGGATTTCATACTATTGTGCACCACTAATCGACCATTGCCACTGAACTATGAAGGATCCCGAAATTGGTATTCATTTTGCCTATTTAAAGACAGAATGTCGTTAAGATCTTATGAGAATTGTTATTGATTATTTATCTGTTAAATGAGTGTCCATGTTAACTGTGTGTTAGAAGATGTGACGTTGTAAGCAGAGTAGGTATCCTTCATATATCTCGTTACATGTTCTATCGGACAACTGGTGAACATTAAAAAGATAACCAGTGGTGAGAAAATATCTTCAACGGGGTCTAATTGAGCACCACTACTTTGGATAGACCATTAAACTACAAAAAATCCACGAAATTTGACCTAAGGCCAAAACAAAATAATGTTGTGTTTCCGGTAACCCGACCGAGTCACTTTTTCGGCCCGACTGGCAAAATTTTGTTTAAAAAATGTTGTTTGAAAAAATTATTTAAAAAGATTTTTTTGTAATTACACAATTTTTTTTATTGACACGTGAATTTAACCTTTGCGACATTGATAACATTGCTTTCCCGTGCATAAAATATTTTTTTTTGCCTCAGCAAGGTGAAATATGATGACGATATACTCGTTTAGCATTATACAACGATGCAGCATTGCATAAAAATATTTTACAAAATAAAAATTTTTTCCTACCTACCTACCCAGATTTTAAAACCTCTGTTACCGGAAACACACCTATATTTTTTCCCCTAATTAAAGACAACAGCTATCCTCATCTTATGTGAATGAATTGAATGAATACTAAATATATATCTGTCAAATTATTGTCTTCGTTGACTCTGTGACGTTATATCCAGATTAGGGATACTTCAATATATATGTTGTTGCATTAACTATCGGCTCCCAATGGGTGAACATCTTCTTCTTCCTCCTCCTCCTCCTCTTCTCTTCCTCTTCCTCCACTTCCTCCTCCTACTCCTCATCCTCCGTCTTCTGTTAAGATGTCCCAAATCGTTGAGTGACTTACACGCGCGGTGTACAGTCTGGAGATGATCATCTCTGGACTTGGACTTCTGACTTAAGTCTTCTCTCTTAGGCCACACTAAATATAACTCACCATTGTTTCCGACTGCTTGAGCGCCTGTTCTCCGATTGTAAACAGGAATTCGTCGTTGTTCTAATAAATATGGACGGCTTGAGAACAATATAGTAACACCTTAGCTAACCTTAATTATCTTTAACAACGCTATAAGGCTTTCACTTCGCTGAAGTTAATATATATCTTGTTTCATCCCACCTCGCCTAACCTTAACAAATCATTAACATAATAACACAACAAGGGTTTTAAGTGGTTCAGAAGACGTGTAGTCTGTGCTATTACCACTACAAGTTAACCTGCAATGTTTAATAGGCTTTCTCTCCTAGCTGCCTCTAAAAGCTGTGATAGTATCCACTGAGACCGTACTATCATCCAAATCATTCCACAAATCTACAACTCTTGCACGGAAGAATTTCTGCCCTAATGTTCCTTTCGGCTTCTTAAATAATTTATACCTATATCCCCGAGTTGCCTTGTTTCTTAAATAATCTTAACTCACGTTCATTCATTCATTCATTCGCAACATTTATATTGGGTCCCTCAAGGATATCTACCCAGAGGTGCTCGGGTATATTATGCTCTTCTTACTTATTCATACATCTGATCTTTGATAAACGGACAATAATCTATGTATTAAATTGAACACCACTGCGAGCAGGCACGATGATTTTTACTCGCTATCAGTTAGGCCTCATGCAGTAGAGTGCCACATTTTGTGCTGCATACTTTTCTGCATAGGGGTCGTCCATTAATTATGTCAACAAATTTTATTGTTTTTGACCCCTTGTTATAGCCTTGTGAACAACTGTCAAACATTGACGGACCCCCTAAAAAATTATGTCAACAATCCCAGAACAACAACAACCCCTACAAAAAAGAAAAAGAATGGCTCAATACATGTAGAATCAATTTTTAAAATTTTTACACTAAAAACCAATCTCTAATTTCAAAATATATGAGTTTAGTTTATTACCAGCTTTTAGTAGTATTAAATAGTAGGCCTAAGCACTTTATACATTTTTTAGCATTTCTTAATGTTTCCGCTACCATTTTGAAGGGTCTGTGCTGATTTATTGGTAGACAGATTTCTTGACCGGGAAGCCGAACCCTCATGCCAACGTGCCACATTTTGTGCAACATACTTTTCTGCATACATACATACATTGACACATACATACATATGTCATATACAAAATATGGGCCCGCCACTGTTGACTTTTCAGCTTATTGTGCATTGTTTCACTAACTGATGTAATATATTCGTTCGTTTTAGTTGTTATTGTTCATTTAACATCATTATAGGCAGGCGCAGAGAGCGCCTGTGCCTCTGAGTAGATATCTCGAAGGAGCGCTATATAAATGTTCAATTGCATTCATTTACAATACACAAGGCATCATTCTACGGTATACATGTACTTGTCCATATAATTATTATGTGCAAATCTGTTTATAACAACAAGATCAGATAATACATTACAGGAGGGCTGCGAGCGCCAATTATTGTGGTTACTTAGTTGTTTGTCGAGAGTTGTTATTCGTCTAGGGTTTTCTTGGTTGTGTCGCCGTTTGGCGATGGCGATGTCTCGGTTGCTGGTCCCAGGTGATGGGACAGTCTCCCGGTCGTCATCCGCTTATCCGACTCAGTTGAGTCCCTCAAGACTAAACTAAAGACCAATTTGTTTACCTAGGCTTACTCAGCTTGTCGTTATAGATTTTGAAGGTGCCTTTGTAACGACATGGCTGTGTCTTAGAGGTCCTTTTTTACCATAATTATTATTATTATTATTATTATTATTATTATTATTATTATTATTATTATTATTATTATTATTATTATTATTATTATTATTATTATTATTATTATTATTATTATTATTATTATTATTATTATTATTATTATTATTATTATTATTATTATTATTATTATTATTATTATTATTATTATTATTATTATTATTATTATTATTATTATTAATATTATTATTATTATTATTATTATTATTATTATTATTATTATTATTATTATTATTATTATTATTATTATTATGTTGTTGTTGTTGTTGTTGTTGTTGTTGTTGTTGTTTCGCCCGAGGTAGAAAAGATCCCTCAGGCTCTAAGAAACTAAACTACTGTGTCAAAGGTTCTCGTCCCCATCGTGCTGATCAAAAGTGCCTCTGAATGCCACTGCATTATTGTTATTATTATTGTTATTGTTATTATTATTATTATTATTATTATTATTATTATTATTATTATTATTATTATTATTATTATTTTATTATTAACATTGAAGAGGCGTTATATAAATTATCAGAGGGACTTCAGACGACTTCAGTTCGAATAAGCAGAAACTAGTCCTCAGTATTATTGTTTGTGAATTTAAATAAGAGTATAAAAATTGTGAAACACAGCTGGTGGTATTCCAAAGAAGAGTTAAGTGAAAACCCAAGTCTAAATTTAAGAGTACGCAAAGCCCAGCCAACTGTAGTATACTTACCGCAAGAAACCGTAGGAAGTTTCGCAGTTTCACAGAGACATAGTGCAGTGTCATTATTTTGTTTCAATTGAGTGTGAGTAATCTTAAAGTAACATAATGAAAACTTTCTAAAACGTAACTTCCTGTAAGCTAATTTCTGTAAGGTAACTTTCTGTAAGGAAACTTTCTGTAAGGAAAATTTCTGTAAAGTAGCTTTCTGTAAGGTAGCTTTCTAAAACTTTCTGTAAGGCAAGGTAACTTACTGAAAGGTAACATACTCTTACATAATGTAGAGTGGTTCATTGACCAACGTTGTTGATATTCGTTTAAAGCCGAGGAGTAACACTGAAGTGGAGTCGTTGATTGAATCAATCGTCCGCAACCTGGCCCTCGACGAGGAACCATCCAGGCAACAGGAGTTCCCTCGAGTTCCTTTCCTGCCACAGCAGTTCGCTTTCGGTCCTGAGATGAAGGCCACTTTTCGAAACATAGAAGTTCACGAGTTTCCCCTCTTTTACAAAATGTTCACAGAGATGATGAGGAAAGGAAAGGGTTACGGAAAGCACGAGTATCCGACGTACGACTTCTTCTTGAACTTCGTACTGACCAAGTCCTTCTGCATCTTTATCGAAGATAATCTGACCAAGCACATCATCTCATGGGCGGTAATCGGGGACTCGTACTATACGCGGCGAAGCCAGACTCGAACATTTGCAGACTGTAGTTTAGGAATTACAGAAGAGTTTCAGAACCTCGGACTTGGAACGGCGATAGTGAGAGCTGTGCACGGAATCTGTGTTCAACTAGGATACGAGATCATGCTCAACGACCACTTTGCCAGCAACAGCAAGATGGCAGCGATTACTCAGAAGTTAGGAGCCCTGGTGCTTGGGGTCATTCCTAAGGGAGGTTACGTGGAAGGGTACGGGTGGGACGACCAGGTCATCGTTTGTGTATTCCTGCGGCAGAAAGCAACGCCGTTTCTGATCCTCGCTGATGAAAATCTTCGAATGCATGAGAATGTTCAAATTCCAAGGTTATCGAAGATTTAGATGCTCATTCAGAGCCATGTTATCTGCAACGGGATTTCATACTATTGTGCACCACTAATCGACCATTGCCACTGAACTATGAAGGATCCCGAAATTGGTATTCATTTTGCCTATTTAAAGACAGAATGTCGTTAAGATCTTATGAGAATTGTTATTGATTATTTATCTGTTAAATGAGTGTCCATGTTAACTGTGTGTTAGAAGATGTGACGTTGTAAGCAGAGTAGGTATCCTTCATATATCTCGTTACATGTTCTATCGGACAACTGGTGAACATTAAAAAGATAACCAGTGGTGAGAAAATATCTTCAACGGGGTCTAATTGAGCACCACTACTTTGGATAGACCATTAAACTACAAAAAATCCACGAAATTTGACCTAAGGCCAAAACAAAATAATGTTGTGTTTCCGGTAACCCGACCGAGTCACTTTTTCGGCCCGACTGGCAAAATTTTGTTTAAAAAATGTTGTTTGAAAAAATTATTTAAAAAGATTTTTTTGTAATTACACAATTTTTTTTATTGACACGTGAATTTAACCTTTGCGACATTGATAACATTGCTTTCCCGTGCATAAAATATTTTTTTTTGCCTCAGCAAGGTGAAATATGATGACGATATACTCGTTTAGCATTATACAACGATGCAGCATTGCATAAAAATATTTTACAAAATAAAAAATTTTTCCTACCTACCTACCCAGATTTTAAAACCTCTGTTACCGGAAACACACCTATATTTTTTCCCCTAATTAAAGACAACAGCTATCCTCATCTTATGTGAATGAATTGAATGAATACTAAATATATATCTGTCAAATTATTGTCTTCGTTGACTCTGTGACGTTATATCCAGATTAGGGATACTTCAATATATATGTTGTTGCATTAACTATCGGCTCCCAATGGGTGAACATCTTCTTCTTCCTCCTCCTCCTCCTCTTCTCTTCCTCTTCCTCCACTTCCTCCTCCTACTCCTCATCCTCCGTCTTCTGTTAAGATGTCCCAAATCGTTGAGTGACTTACACGCGCGGTGTACAGTCTGGAGATGATCATCTCTGGACTTGGACTTCTGACTTAAGTCTTCTCTCTTAGGCCACACTAAATATAACTCACCATTGTTTCCGACTGCTTGAGCGCCTGTTCTCCGATTGTAAACAGGAATTCGTCGTTGTTCTAATAAATATGGACGGCTTGAGAACAATATAGTAACACCTTAGCTAACCTTAATTATCTTTAACAACGCTATAAGGCTTTCACTTCGCTGAAGTTAATATAGGCCTATATCTTGTTTCATCCCACCTCGCCTAACCTTAACAAATCATTAACATAATAACATAACAAGGGTTTTAAGTGGTTCAGAAGACGTGTAGTCTGTGCTATTACCACTACAAGTTAACCTGCAATCTCTCTCTCTCTCTCTCTCTCTCTCTCTCTCTCTCTCTCTCTCTCTCTCTCTCTCTCTCTCTCACTCTCCTCTCGTCTCTCTCTCTCTCAGATCTCTCTCTCTCAAGTCTACAACTCTCTCTCACTCTCTCTCTTTCTGCTCCAAATGTTCTCTCTCTCTCTTCTCTCTTCTCTAAATAATCTCTATCTCTCCATATTCCCCTTAAGTTGCCTCCACTGTTTCTTAAATAATCTTAACTCACGTTTGTTTTCATTCATTCATAATCATTCATTCATTCATTCATTCATTCATTCGCAGCATTTATATTGGGTCCCTCAAGGATATCTACCCAGAGGTGCTCGGATATACTATGCTCTTCTTGCCTATTCTTTCATCTGATCTTTGATAAACGGACAATAATCTATGTATTAAATTGAAGACTATACTACGAGCAGGCACGATGATTTTAACTGTTGCTATCAGTCAGGCCCCTTGCAGTAAAGTGCCACGTTTTGTGCTGCATACTTTTCTGCATACATACATACACTGACACATACTGTATTGTATTGTATTGTATTTGAACACTTGTTATAGCGCCCGCCACCAGATTTCCCATTCAGAGGCGCTCCCGACTACTGCGCGAACGCTGAATCGGAGTTTCACGCCGAAACTCATGAGCAATGTAGTGAAGGACTTGCCCAGGGTCCCTACGTTGACTTTTGAGGTGGATTCGAACCCGCAACCCTCCGGCTGCAAGGCACCGAACATACCCCTAAACCACCGCGCCCCAGTTGTATTGTGATGTGTATATTGTGTGTTGTATTGTACTCACGTTTATAATGCGACCGAGCCACCCGCAGTAAAGATCATCAATCTCTGATAAACCGACCCGACCGGGAAGCGAACCCGTCGCCGGCGTGATAAGCAGGTTACCAACCCACTCGGCCACTTAGGATCCATACATACATACATACATACATTAAATATGGACCCGCCACTTTTCAGCTTATTGTGCATTGTTTCACTAACTAATGTAATACAAAAAAATTATATTTATTCGTTTTAGTTGTTTATCTAGATTGTTCATTTAACATC
>JACEVL010000087.1:836791-841791 GCA_020284085.1 Aporrectodea caliginosa | reverse complement strand
GGTCTGCAGTAAAAACATGCAAAAACACCAGACAGACTGCATAAAGAGATACAGAGAGACAAAGAAAGAGTCAGAAAGACATATAGACAGGAATGGAGAAGGATAGAGAAGCAGCGGAACCGGCAATCAGACAGGCTTATTTATCAGTGGCATTTGTGTGTTGGAAAAGCAATCGTCGCCTCCCAATCAGTCTCCGTTGTCCAAGTCGCTCCCTCATTCCATCCCGTATGCTTCCATTCCTGCCTGAGCTTCCTTCCGTCTTTCCGTCAGCTACGGGGTCACAAACCTATTGCCAAAAACTGTTTCGTACTCTAGATATGCTCTTCTTCTGTTTCTCCCTTTTCTTTCTGTATCCGCATTTGTATACGGACCACACACCAATTGCCAAAAACTGTGTCGAACTCTAAACATTCTCTTCTCCCTTTATCCATATTTTCAGTTTCTCCGTTTGCTAAGAGCCACAAACCGTTGGCCAAAAACTGTCTCGGACAATAGACATTATCTTTTCTCTTTGTCGTGTCTCTGTTACCCCTTTTCTCCCTGTTTCCCGTTTGCTACCGGGTCACAAACCAATTGGCAAAAATTGTCTCGGACACTAGACATGCTCTTCTCTTTATTCCTTTTCTTCCTCTCTCCCCGTTTGCTAAGAAATACAAACCGTTTGACAAAAACTGTCTCGAACTCAAGACTTCTCTTCTCCCTTTATCCATATTTTTCAGTTCCCCCTTTTGCTACGGGCCACAAACCGTTTGCCAAAAACTGTCTCGAACTCTAGACTTCTCTTCTTCTCTTTATCCCTTTTCTCCCTGTTTTCCATTTGAAAATTGAAACCAATTGCCAAAAACTATCTCGAACTTCAGACATTCTCAGCAATGCCAAGACGCGGATTATCGCTTGTTCTCAGCTGTGCAGAGAAACCAAGGACATGTCTTACATAACAAGCTCCCACCCAGAAGACATACTGGACATGGTCTACGCCCTCGCGCTCATGATCGAGAAATACCCTCGGCAGACTGTCTCCCCAGAAAACCTTTATAATTAGGATGATTTATCAAAGATAAATAACAGTCATGAACTATAAATAGCATGTGAATAAACAATTTATTCACTGCATAAATAGTTAAATCCAGTAATAGAGAAAGCAAGCCTTTAAACCTCCATGTAAGCCAAAATACGGTTTGCAATTGGTCCTACAATAAATAAATTTCCTTCCCTCGGGTTGCTCGCACTGGGAGCGCTTCTGAAAGGCTTTTGCTGTGAGAAGCGCTTTATAAATAGCCAAATACAATACAATACAATAAAGAATATTCTATTCTAGTCTTCTTCCTTCAATCCATTAAAATTCCTATCTACCGTTTGCTTGGACCATAAACCAATTGCCAAATCTGCCTCGATTTCTAGATAGTCTCTTCCTTCCTTTATCCCTCCGTCCTTCTCTGCCTAGCTTTCTGTCTCCCTTTTTTAACGTCACGCGAATGTGGGCTCCTTGCCTTCATTAGCCCACCGTCTCAATGCAATTCACCTCCTTCAACCACGTCTCGCCGCGTTCTTCTTCTGGCAGTTCCAGTATTTTTTCTAAGACAGTTTTTCTTAACGGTGTTTAGTAATGGGTTCGCACTTTAGCATGTAGCGAGACTTCACGCCAGACGACGTGTCGAACATCACGGATTCAAATTCCAGTCATGTCCAACTCTAATCAGTTAATAAGGTTCCCTGCAGGGAGACAGTTCCCTCAGCAGTAGAACAACACTCTGTTCATTTAACAATATTTGCGACACAGCAGTACATTTCATCAATCTTCTAAATTGCTTGGAATCCTTTAAGCCTTTTAACCACGGCTCCACTATAGGAACCTGTACTTAGATCTAATGAGAAGGCCCCGGGAGGGTTTGCCGGCAGGTCCACAGGTAGGCCCGTATCCTATGAACAAGCTGATAACTGTTTTCTATTTCTTGTCATTAAGTTGCGGCTGTGTCAGCTTGATTATCTTTCATTGAACGAATATATTGATTGATTTAGCAAGACAATGAGCAGGAAACTTGGACTCATCATTCACCAGCACGCAATAATATTGGTAGAAGATGAAGCCTTCTATGCAGGTGAATTCGTCATTTTAAAGAAGAAAGTTGCCTGCTTCAGGTATAGCCTACAATGGTGACAGACTGCCAACGCGTCGGCAATACTAAGCAATCTGTGAGGTTCTTAAATAGTGCGTTATTCCAGAAACACTCATACATACACAGATATGGCGGGAGGGGGGGATAGCGCATTGGATAACACAATGGCATAGAGATCGAGAGGTACCGAGATCGAGATCCGAAGGCGGACATGCTTTGTAGGCTGCTATTAGGTCCGTGTATTGCAGGCTGTCTGTTCTGTTAGTAGTTAAGATTTATGTCTTCTGTCATTTGTGCTCTTGTGAATTGTTTCAATTGCATAACTGTACAGCTGTAACCGGTTGCGTTTGTCAACCGGATTGTTTCAATAAAGAATATCATTATTATACATACAAGACGGACTACTTTTCCCAATGCCCACTCGCTATCACGAGAAACTCTGCCCTGGCTCGTTTAGGGGCAATCGATCTGGCTGTGTCCAGTGGCAGATTGTTCTAAGTTGCCACCAGAGATGGGTAACTAATATATTAGATTCTAACCGATTAGACAGGCAGTAAATTCTAATTCTAATCGATTAGCCACAAGATTTTGCTAATTCTAATTCTAATTGATTAACAAGGTTGAGTAGCTAATTCTAATTCTAATTGATTAACAAGGTTGAGTAGCTAATTCTAATTCTAATCGAATAGCAATTTAACTAATCGATTAGCTAATCGATCGGACAGCTTTAGACGAACAGCTCATTCTGATTCTAATCGATTAGCTACAAGATTTTGCAAGTTCTAATTCCAATCGATTAGCAAATTTCAGTAGCTACTTCTAAGTCTAATCGATTAGTAAGTTAATTAATCGTGCCCAGCTCTGGTTGTGATAACCAGAGATGGCACGATTTGTTAAATTGCAAATCGATTAAGTTTTTATGTCACTTTGCTAATGGCGAGGGTCAACGTTCTGCACCGCAGTGATTGCGAATCCCAAGCTCTACAAGAGAGGGGTGTTTTTACCTATCCGAGGTAGATATGATTCCCCAGGTGATAAAATTTTTCCAGAGACGTTGAGTTTGACGGCAGCGGAGAACTGGAAGTGGCCCACTTTTATTATTATTATTATTTTCATGTCTATTAAACCTGTTATTGTTATTTTTATTAGCAATTTAACACTATTTTGATAGTCAATCCTTTCCAATTGAGAATGGATAAACGTCACTCCTGTTCAATAATGTATCTCATTTACAGATGTCTATGTCACATATATAATTATATATTACATCCGACAAGCCTTCTATGAGATCTATGGCCGTGTAAGCGAGATAATTGTCTTGTTCCCGGCAGCTGTCAGTGGCTGACAACCATCCCATGTTTCAACGACTGTAGGTCTGATCTCTTCTCTTATGAGCTCCACAACATTATGTTGTTCAACAATGACTGTTGACGTCGGCAACAAATGCAACTCTATATCTCTACAATCATTATATATACATGTATACATATGTATATCTGTGTGTATATATATATATATGTATGAATATCGGTGTTCATATATATATATATATATACATATATATATTAGTAGTAACTAATATAAAGAGTACTGTGTTCTCTTCTTGTCGCATTCAAGTATTTATATACATATATATTCATATATGTGAATATATATATATAAATGAATATCAGTGTGTGTATATATATACTGTATGTATGTAGGAATATATACATAGTCCTATTTGTGCCGCATTAGTGTATATTGAGCGGCGAGAAGGAGTGTTGAGGAACGTCGTCGGTGAAAGGTCGGCAGAACAATCATGGACGACAGAACGTTTCCCAGGCGAGATATCCATCGCGGTCGTGACTTAGTCTGTCATCGAGACAGAGCATCGGCGTAAGTCCAACCCTCATCCCATTCCTCTGTCTGCCCACCCTCCTCCCATTCCTCTGTCTGCCCACCCTCATTCCATTCCTGTATCTTCCTACCCTCCTGTCTGCCCACCCTCCTCCCATTCCTCTGTCTGCCCACCCTCCTCCCATTCCTCTGTCTGCCCACCCTCATTCCATTCCTGTATCTTCCTACCCTCCTGTCTGCCCACCCTCCTCCCATTCCTCTGTCTGCCCACCCTCATTCCATTCCTGTATCTTCCTACCCTCCTGTCTGCCCACCCTCCTCCCATTCCTCTGTCTGCCCACCCTCATTCCATTCCTGTATCTTCCTACCCTCCTGTCTGCCTACCCTCCTTCCATTCCTCAATCTGCCCACCCTCATTCCATTCCTGTATCTTCCTACCCTCCTCTCTGACCACCCTCATTCCATTCCTGTATCTTCCTACCCTCCTCTCTGCCCACCCTCATTCCATTCCTGTATCTTCCTACCCTCCTGTCTGCCTACCCTCATTTCAATTCTCAATCTATCCAACCTCTTTCCCTGCATGTATCTGCCCACCCTCTTTCCATTCCTGTATCTGCCTCCTACCCTCCTGTCTACCCACCCTCCTGTCTGCCCACCCTCCTTTCCCTTCCTGTATCTGCCCACCCTCCTTCCATTCCTCAGTCTGTCCACCCTCCTTCCTTTCCTGTATCTGCCTCCTACCCTCCTGTCTACCCACCCTCCTGTCTGCCTACCCTCCTGTCTGCCTATCTTCGTGTCTGCCTACCCTCCTGTCTGCCTACCATACTGTCTGTCTTACCCTCCTGTCTGCCCACCCTTCTGTCTGCCCACCCTCCTGTCTGCCCACCCTCCTCCTGCCTTCCCTCTGTCTGCCCACCCTCCTGTCTGCCTGTTCTCTTGTCTTCCTACCCTCCTGTCTGCCCACCCTCCTGTCTGCCTACCCTCCTGTCTGCCTACCCTCCTGTCTACCCACCCTCCTGTCTGCCTACCCTCCTGTCTGCCTAT
>JACEVL010000087.1:754291-834291 GCA_020284085.1 Aporrectodea caliginosa | reverse complement strand
TCTAACTCGCCGTGGAGACGGCGTCCTTATTCGACACGCGAGGCAAGTTCCGGTTCATGAATATGCAGTTATCGCCCGATTTCCCGCGTCCCGTAAAAGTGTTCTTTATTATGTCGGCAGGCGACACCTGCCGGCGCTGGATCGAACGAAACTGAGTTAGTAGGGAAGGTGGCGGTGGAATGCTTCCATGGAGTCACTCCAGGAAAATGGATTGCACAGGAACCTGTTGCACCATTAGTCGTGCACAGACAAGGATAGTTAGGGTCATATCCTGAATAAATTCTGCGTTTCTATGGTAGCGTAAGGTAGGGTAAGGTGGGGTATGGTAGAGTAAGGAAGGGTACGGTAGGGTACAGTAGGGTAAGGTAGGTTAAGGTAGGGTAAGGTGGGGTATGGTAGAGCAAGGAAGGGTACGGTAGGGTACAGTAGGTAAGGTAGGGTAGGGTAAGGTAAGGTAGAGTAAGGAAGGGTACGGTATGGTAAGGTAGGGTAAGATAGGGTAAGATAGGGTAAGATAGGGTAAGGTAGGGTAGGGTAAGGTAGGGTTCAGTATGGTAAGGTAGGGTAAGATAGGGTAAGATATAGTAAGATAGGGTATGGAAGGGTAGGGTAGGGTAAGGTTCGCGGTTAAAAAATTAGGCGTGGTAAACTAAGGGTTAGGTGGGTTTTCGAATGACTGTCTGGTCATAATTAATGACTCTAACATCATTTAGAATACCTCAGGGTACCCTCTGAGTTGCAATCTTGAAGGGCCCTATATAAATTTTTGGAATAAAATAAATAAATAAATAAATACGGTGTGAGAGAAATGATAAGTGTATGTAGGTTAAGGAGAAACAAATTCAGGTGAAGTGTTCGGTAAGTTGAGGTAAAGTAAATTAAAGTTAGCGAAAAGTTGTACGGTAAGTTAAAGTATATAAGTAAGTAAGTAAGTATATCCTTTATTGAAAAACCAACTGCTAACTGCATTTTGGTGTACAAAGATCATCAAATATAAAAAAAATTAAGTATTATACTAAGGTACTGATGTCAGGTGTACGCATTGGGCCCGATAAGTGTATAAGAGGCGAGGAAGGAGATATAGCCTATAATAAGGTAAGGTTAGTTTTGGTATGGTAAGGAGATTCAGCGACGTGATGCAAGGCAAGATAAGGTAAGGCATAAAGCAAGGACCTATTATACACAGGACTGGAATCTCCTTATGTAAGCGCGTTGGACAGAAAATGGCGGCCCATGGAGCCTGGCCACCTAGCGACAAAGGTGTAGAACCTCGTATTGACCATGCTCAACGCCTATCTCCGTAGTTTAGATTGTTTAACTGAAAGTCATTAAAAATATCTTTATATTTATTATTATTTACCTTTCTTTGTTCCTTAGAAACTGAAAGAAAAATAATCCTGATTTGTTTTCCTCAAATTCGTGCAATTAATCGCTGAACAACACATCGGGTCGTCCATGCTTTTTTACTTCCAAAGACCCTCCTTATACCCGCATCGCCAGGTGGCGCCAGGCTCGTAGCCTTAAACCGGAAGTACACGATATTTTCGCGAGTAACCATTCCTTTAATATAGATTCCTTGGGCATACAGTAAAGTAAGGTGAGATGCGTTGAAATAAAGTATATTTAAGTTGGAGTAAGTACAGGTAGATTACGTCAAGTGAAACAATGGTAGCTTGATGTGAGATGATCTAAAGTAAGGTCAGTTAAAGTACTGAGAATTTTTTGCAAGTTGTGCATATTTTGTCCGACCGCATTGGTTTAAACATACATGCATGTTTATCGAATTTTTGTTTTCAAACTGTCGCTTAAGAGGAGTCAAGGGTGAGTTAGCCAAAGAGAGAAGACTTACAGACACTGAATAAGTCAAAAGTCCAGAGGTTCTTGTTTATCTCGAAACCGCAATAAATGCGGTTTAGCCTACTATCCAAAAGAACGCGTGTCTCAACGGTCCATGTTTAGGTCGTCTTAGATCTCGAGCAGAATTATTCTATTGACCAGCCAGCCACAAATGCACTTTATACGCGCACCGGGCGGTGCCTCGACGAATATCCGAACCTGCTTTAGCTTCTACCAATTGATTGCTAGTGGCTCTTCAAGTTTCCTACGCATTGTCTTGTTAAATGAAAAAACTCCAATACAATGCTAAATGACATAAAGAATTATAACATCATTAAGGCTGGCGCGAGAACTTCTCTAACTAGTTTGCTGTTGAAGTGGTGCGATATCAGGGCAAGATTACAATGACAAATTACAAGTCACAACAGTAATTTACATTTGACCAAATAGAACATTTTGCAAGCTAACTGTTAGCCAACAACAATGACACAGTAAAGGTGACACATTGTCTTGCTAAATGATAACGCTCCAATTCTAACTGATATTTTAATATAATTAAGGCAGGCGCAGAGTACTTCTCTAATTAGTTTACTGTTGAAGTGGTGCGATATCAGGGCAAGATTGCAATTACAAATTGCAAGTCTCATCAGAAATTTACCTTTGACTAAATAGAACATTTTGCCAGCTTGCTGTTAGCCAAGAAAAACGACATGGTAAAGGTAAAATATTTGTTAGGCAAACAATGACACGGTAAAGGTAGCAGAGCTGTTAGCCAAGAAAATGACATGGTCAAGGTACAGTAGCCTTAAAGTTAGCCAAGAACAATGACACTGCAAAGGTAGCATACTAGTTAGCCAATAAAAGTGACACGGTACAGGTAACATACTTGTTTGCACGCTCCATAGAAACTCAACAGAAGCACAAAGGTAAAGGCAATACTATTTTACATGTCTCAACAGAAAGTCCTTAGAAGTGTGGATACGAAAGTCAAAACACCCTTCAACTGCGATGCAGACACAACCACAGCAACGTAACGGCAGAACGTGATTGAGTGATAACCTGCGCCTGCCTATTAATAGGTCAGCTGTACTATCCATGAAAGACGCAGTCGGACACCACAATTCTAGCCATTGGATATCCATTTGATGTTCACCCATTGGAAATTGGTAGAGAGTGTAACGAAATACAATGAAGGATCTCTTATCTGGTTAAAATAGTCTTCCAACACAGAGTCAACATGGAAACTCATTTTTACAGACTTAAAATAAATATTCATTCGCATAAAATTAGATCATCATTCTGTGTTTAAAAGTAGGCAATATGTACACCAATTCCGTGATGATTCATAGTTAAATGGCCTTGGAAAATAATTACATCCAGCTGTAGATAAATGACCCTGAACGGGCATCTAAAGTCTAGATAGTTTTGGAATTTGAGCCTTCCTATGCATTCGAAAACTTTCCTCAGCGAGGATCAGAAACGGCGTTGCTTTCTGCCGCAGGAAGACACAAACGATGACCTGGTCATCCCATCCGTACCCTTCCAAGTAACCTCCTTTAGGAATGACCCCTAGCACCAGGGCTCCCATCTTCTGAGTAATCGTGGCCATCCTCCGGTTACTGGCAAAGTAATCGTTGAGCATGATCTCGTATCCGAGTTGAACACAGATTCCATCCAGAGCTCTTACTATGACCGCTCCAAAACCACAGTTTTGAAACTCTTCTGTTATTCCGAAACTACAGTCCGCAAAAGTTCGAGTCTGACTTCGCCGTGTATAGGAAGAGTCGCAGATGATCGCCCACGAGATGATGCGTTTGGTGAGTTGGTCTTCGATAAAGATGCAGAAGGACTTTTCCAGTATGAAGCACAGGAAGTAGTCATACGTCGGCATCTCGTGCTTTCCGTAACCCTTTCCCTTCTTCATCATCTCTTTGAACATCTGGTAAAAGAGAGGATACTCATCAACTTCTATGTTTCGAAACGTTGCCTTCGTCTCTGGACCGAGAGCGAACTCATGTGGCAGGAAGGGAACCAGAGGGAACTCCGGTTGGTTCGATGATTTTCTTTCTAGAGCCCGATGGCGGAAGACGATTAAATCAGTCATCGATTCCACTTCAGTCTTACGCCTCGGCTTCAAACGAATTTCAACAAAGTGGGTCAATGAAAGCACTTATTAACTACCTGAAGTTACATTTTAAAAAGTATTTTATTTTCAGTTTGCTACCTTACAGTTACTTGCAAGGCAAGGAAGTGTCAACCAACGTTTGATGCCTTGTGGATAACGAAAACGAAGCTATAGAATTTTCCAGATTGAATTAGACTAGCCTACCGTAGATGAGTCATAACCCTTAAGGATCCTGCGTTTGAAAAAGGTCACTCACGTGGTCAGATGAGTGGCCACTCTTTGAAACTGACCTGGCTCCTAGACAGGCATCGCGAAATAGAGTATCCGTCCTAAGACTATCCGGGGGGATGTATGAATTTATTCCCCCGGATGGAATAAACCGGTTTAGAGTATCCGGGGATAAACCATTCTATCCCCCATCGTCATACGCGTCACGAAAGCCAAGACGAAAATCCAGTCAAAATCATCAAAAACAAAGTAAATTAATTTCAGGTCGACGTACAAACTAAAGATACGTAACTTAAAATATTTTATGTGTACAATAAATCCAAACAGTACGACTGAATACACTTAGAAACCGCCAAAATGCAAAGTAACCCGAATACTCCATTTCGCTAAGGGGGATACTCATGTATGGGGAATACTCTATTTCGTGACACCGGCTCAAAAGGAACAAGGATTTTCACATTGCGTCCTGGGTTCAAATCCGGTCTATATTTTCTGATTTCTTCTCGAATGGACTAGATCATACTAAATTCTTTATCAGATTAGATGACATTAGAACCGATGAGTTTAGACTGAATATCTGAATCTCTGGCCTTATTCTGTCCGAGCAGTGAAAGAAACTGACCTTACGATCTGGCAGTCCGAGGTGTTTGACCAAGACGACATTGTCCCTCAGTCCGTCCTTGACCATTTCGACGCTGTTTGGAATCGTAGCAACGACGAAGAAGTTCCTCCTTCTCAGCTGCCTCATCATCCCATTGCAAGAATCGGCGATGCAGACCATGCACTGAATGTATCCCATGTCCAGCTGCAGAACCAGACGTTCGGCCACCTCCACCAGCGAACCATAGAGGGCGTCGTTCGTCGCCAAGTCAGGTGATCGGAAGATGAAGATCTGGGCGAGGCATGGGTCGAAGGTTCTGCCGTAGACTGGAGGTTGTATTAGGATGACCGCTCGGACGTCACCCGCCACTGGGTCTTTGAGGACAAACATCTCAGACGTGTCCAGAAGGGCCTCCATGTCTTCCTCGGTGCAGAACTCGTCCACTCCGACGTTGTCACCACGTTGGGCAGCTGCGGAAACGAGGTCTCGACATACCTGGGTATCTGAACTACACCCGTAGTCGAGAAGCAGCGTCACCTCGTCTGTTAAACGGATCTCATGTGGAAGGTCGGGAATGATTCTGGATGGATAGTTGCGATTGCGCCAGACATCAGGCGGCAAATGGATCGACTGAAAGAAGGCACCTATTCAGTGCTAGTTATGCAAGAATTAACAAGAACTCAGCTGATGAGAGTCATGATGATGATGAAGATCTGGATTATGAACTTAACACTTCGACGACGAGCTGCCTTGCTTCCCAGTCACTTTAGTTCAGGGGTGTCAAACGCTGGACCGCGAAAAGACTACACAATTTTGAGAAAAAAGTTTAACAAATTTGTCCTTTTCAAGGCTTAACAAGTTTTATGTATTATATAAGTATACATTACGAGAAATTGTTATAGCGCCCCTTCAAGATTTCTACTCAGAGGCTCCCGAGTCCCGACTACAGCGCGGACACTGAATCGGAGTTTAACGCCGAAGCGCATGAGCAATTGCGAGTGAAGGACTTGCCCAGGGTCCCTACGCGGCGGCTTGAGCTGGATTCGAACCCTCAACCCTCCAGCTGCAAGGCACCGAACATACCCTTACACCTACACCATCGTGACTAATAATGAATCAAAAATTAGCTTTATAAGCCTAATTTGACTGTCTGCATGCTACAAAATGCACCATTCCAGATTTAGTTTGGCAAAAAATTTATGGAAATGGGGTCATTGAGTCCCTTCCAGACCCCTGCCCCATTTGGCTCAGGCACCTTAGCATCCTGCTTTAGTTAAAGTGCTAAACATTGAACGAAGAAAGTATAGTGATGAGTCGCAGTGGAACGAGGAGGCGAAGGGGTAGGAGGGTGAGGAGGATGAGCAGGATGAGGAGGAGTAACGAAGACGATAATGAAGTGTTGGAGGTTGATGACTAACGTCACTGTGATGAGTAGGAGACAATTGAATACTTAATAATGATGCTGGAATGAGGCTGATGATGACGCTGCTGTTGATGAAGCTGGCGACGATGATGACAATCAATCAATCAATCAATCAATCAAGCCAATCAAGTTGTTTTATTGCAACCAAAACATTACAATAATGCCAGAGAATGTAAATTAACAAAATGCATTAGCGACAAAGGGAGGTACAAAAAAGATCCCGCTAAAGAGGGTTAGCCAGATAGTAAATTTAAAAAAATTCCAAGTTAGCCAATAAAAAGCAGAAACTGAACCAGGAGGTGACTAGAGACAACAAGCATTAAATTATCCAGAAACAAGTGATAACACGATCTTAACTATAAACTTGACTAGATCCTTAAATAAACGCGGTAATAATGATAATAGCGACAACGACAACAATGCTTACCGTCATCATGACGAGTCACTACGTCGAATTAAGATGCCAGTGAGAACGAGGAAAATTTATTGTTGGAAGAGGAGCTGATATTATTTTGTTCAGTAAACGACACGCAACTTAACAGCTGCTCTAACCCTCTGACCCTCTGGAAATAGGACTCGGACCACTTTCTGACTACCCTTTTCACAATCCCTTTGCCTCGACGCAACGCTCTTGAATAAGCCAGTGCCCTAGTGGCGCTTTAGAAGTTTAGAGTTTACGATTACAATAACGATATGCATGGATACATATTGTAACATCAGAAATCATTTCCTGTAACAACAAATACCTCTGCGGCGGCAGCCATTGAGTTTCTTCTGTGATTCTTCAGTTCTCTGGAACTTTGCCCTTTAACTGTCTTACTTCTTGCCCTCGTGAATCTCTCGTTTGCAGATGAATACACAGCGATACGGCCTTTTATATGGCCAACGTTAAATGGGCCACAGCTTCGCAGGATGACTGAAATTCTAGTAACATCAGTTGTTGGTTTGTCCTTTAAACTCAGCAACAACGTAATAAATACGAAAGACTTTAAACACCAAATCCATCAGACACCTCTCCGTGCGGTTCCATGACAAAATATCATGCGACAAATTTTCACGGACAAAACGGCAAGGACAAAATGTCATTAAGACAAAATGTCACCTGACAAAATGTCACGGACAAAATGTCATCGACAAAATGTCATGGACCTGAATGTCATGGACACAATTTAGCCATTTGAAAACCTAATTGAACTACCAGTGTATCGTGACCTCGAATGCATTATCAACTATCAACATTTTAAGAAGATTTCGATTTTGAAATCATCAAATATTAAAATTATTACTTACTTACTGATTTATACTTATGACATTTTATCGCATGACATTTGTCAGGCCACCCTCCATGCATACGGCGGTTCTTCGTGCATGTTACAAATCTGTTGAGTTACAATAAGCAATAATAATAATAATAATAATAATAATAATAATAATAATAATAATACTGATAGTGATAGTGGCAGTGGCAGTAGTTGTAGTAGTAGTAGTAGTAGTAGTAGTAGTAGTAGTAGTAGTAGTAGTAGTAGTAGTAGTAGTAGTAGTAGTAGTGAGTAGCAGTAGCAGTAGCAGTAGCAGTAGCAGTAGCAGTAGCAGTAGCAGTAGCAGTAGCAGTAGCAGTAGCAGTAGCAGTAGCAGTAGCAGTAGCAGTCAGTAGCAGCAGCAGCAGTAGCAGTAGTAGTAGCAGTAGTAGCAGTAGTATTAATAACAATAAAAGTAATAATAGTAAAATAAAACTGATTGCAATAGTAGCGTGACGTGAGGTACTAAAAATTATATTTGTAATAATGATAATAAGAAGAAAAATATACTAATTTTCCGGAAGAGCACAAAACACTGAAACTCGCGTTGGCATTACGACAGCGTAAATGGTCTAAATGCAATCCATTATTAATCCAGCATAAACCAACATTGATCCCAAACATTAAAGCATAAGCCCCTATTAAGATAAACGCAATGATCAGTAAATAACATTTTTTAACTGTCCTATAATTGTACCAGGATGCGGTGTGCCAGCCTGTTTCATCTGTTTTTTCATTAAACGAATATATACGGTTGTTATGTATTAATGGTTCAATGTCCTGTGTGGTAATGAAATGCATTGCAATGTAATATAGCTGTCTCAAGTTTTCAAATATTTCAAATATAATAGCAATGAATATGAACATTAGCATCACGCCTTTTCACAATCATGATACTTGAAAGGTTGCATGTAGATTATCAAGAAACATGGCTGTCCAGCAGTTGCGTGTGTTATATGCAGTGATTATAGCAATCAGCTCAATAAACATGGACAGGTATCTGATATATATGTTTTGCTAATTGATGCAATAAAATAATCGTTCGTAATGACATTAACATCATTTATAGGCTAGCGCCGAGAACAACTCTGAGTTGATATCTGGAAGGGGCGCTATATAAATGCTTAACTATACATTATAGAGAATTATTTTATCCAGTTCCAGAAATAAACGCTGTCCCAATTACTAACCCATGCGATCATTTTAACGCTGAACTCTGGTAGCGATGATGGTATTAAGGGTTTCCTATAATTATACACCTAGTGTACACGGTTTCCTGTCTTTATTTACTACCGTCGTAGAATTGTATCCCCCAGTCGTGTGAGTCCGAGGTCTAGTGAACAGTAGGTAGTCCTGGCCACAGAACTAGACTAAAATACGTTGACATGTGCCACCGTTATTCAAGTCCGTCACTAGCTTGAACGGGGGTGGGGGGGGTAATAGTTTAATTAGGGTTGAAGTCAAACGGTTGTTTTGAATTGCCTGACCCAGAATACTTTAGTCGGAAAAATCTATTTATACCGTCTGATAAGTATGGAATACGTATGCGAGAATTAACAGATGCCTTCTGTCAGAGCAGTGACTTGCAAATCGAATGTATCTAAAACGAATCCTATAAGTTGTATCGTTGGTAGATTCCATCCAAATTAAGAATATGGGTGCACACAGCAAAGCGAACCCAATATTCAATAGTTTTAGTATTTTCAATAATTTCTGTTTTTTAATTCAAAATGACAAGTACGCAGCAACATTACGTGATATAGTAGCAATAGATGATAGCAAGTTTAACAGGAGTCGAATTTAACTGTATGGCAACCTGCAAGACACCCATCTGTCCTACTGCTCTTTTTACAGTCGCCTCCTAGGGAGTTGAAGGCTGAGTCAACCTCATGGGGCTAGCGGGTATCGAACCCTCGTACTTCTGAGCTTCTTGGTAGCGTGTTACCATTCGGTCATCTCCTCACCAGATCTTTACGGTCTTTAGCGCCGTGCACTATACAATACAATAGGCTGACAACTGCAATTTGATATTGCCCTTCTTCCAAAGTTCAGAAGTGCACACACGTAAAGCCCTTGCAGATGCAATTATATTGCAGAAACCTCAGTGAAGGACTTGTTCTCTTTAGCAGGAACCGCTTGGGTCGATTGATTTTACCTGTACTTAAGATTGTTTATGTTACAACTGTGCGCTATGATAAATCTCGGAAATGAATGAATGAATCTTGTCTGCAATGTTTTTACGTTATTTAGTTGTTCACTATAATATAATACAAAACAACTGTTATTTAAGTTTGATTTTCTATCTTCCATATTGATCAGAAAAATCGTCTACCATCACGTAATCAGAGGCGCAGAATAGCGGAATTATATTGCAGAAAAATCCTGTTGACTCATCAACAGATTAACACTTGCTCAAAATGACTGATTGTTTATTATTTCCTCGTAAGAGAATCGGTTGTTGTTGAATCTAAACGCGTTACAGGCTGACCTCTTTAATAAATCGTGTCTCCACACGGATGCAAGGCATCTCTCCTTACTTTTGTGACACCAATACCGGTTGGTACTTCGGTAATGATATGCGTCCATTAGTCTCCTCCATTAGTTGCTCAGGAATTGAGGGCATACGTTCTCTGCTTACTTTGGTCATATCTCTTTCCTTGGCAAAATGTCACGGAAAATATGTCATGAGTATAAATCAGTAAATAAGCGATAATTTTAATAAATGATAATTTCAAAATCAAAATCGACTAAAAAGGCGATTAGTAGTGTCAAGTGATTGTAACAAAACCTTTTTGACGGTAAAATAACCTGGAATAAAAATTGTGCCATTGTGTCCATGACATTTTGTCCATGACATTTTGTCCATGACATTTTGTCCATTAGGTTACATTTTGTCCATGACATTTTGTCCATGACATTTTGTCCATGACATTTTGTCCATTAGGTTACATTTTGTCCATGACATTTTGTCCATGACATTTTGTCCATGACATTTTGTCCATTAGGTTACATTTTGTCCATGACATTCTGTCCATGACATTTTGTCCATGACATTTTGTCGCATGACATTTTGTCATGGAACCCTTTCCTTCTGTGTCCGCCATCCGAACTTTCTGTTTCTTCATACATTGACAATGGCTGACGCTGCTTGCTCATGTGTCGTACACATTTTAAAGTTTCTGCTCCTAGACAAAGCAAGCCTATTACCGGTTTACACATTCATCACAGCGGTCTGGCTTATTTTTGTTCACATTGTGTACACATTTCTGCTGCTAGCCAAATCAGACGGAGGCAAGACTGTTACTGGTTTTGCACACGCATCTTTGTGGTCTGGTTTCTTTAAACTTGGCTAAAACCAATTTATTTTATTTGGTTTCCGATCCTGTTTTTTTTGTTTCAGTTATGTGGGAGGCAGTGGTTTAGCTGTATGTTCTGTGCATGTTATGTTCTTGTAACCGGATGGTCGCAGGTTCGAAATTTACCTCAAGCCACTGCGTAACGACCTTAGACAAGTTGCTCGCCTACAATTGTCTGTGAGGAAGGCAAGGGAAAACCACCTCACTCATCTCATGATTCTCATCCCCGGGTGGCATGCCTGGACCAATGGACCTGCCTTCAGGCACAACTCATCATCATCATCAAGTGTTCTACTGCTATTTGATGCTCTTCGATTAGAGCCATAACTATTCACCATAATGTGAACGTAACCCATGTTTTTAATTATTGGTCAAAGAATATTTGAAATCGTGGCTCACAGTTTCTAAACACCGAAGTCTCCACTGACCCCGTTCACTAATCATATCAAGTTCTCCAATCGAGCCATATCCAACACTGCACCACGTCTCCGGAACGATCTTCCTCCTGAATGCCGCACATTTTCGGTTCCTCCACCATCATTGCCAATCATCATCTGCTTCAGGCTCCTCTATCCATCACTCCACGGGCTTTTCACTCAAAACCGAAGTCTCGCCTTTTCAAGAATTCATACACAGACTCATCTGATCCTTCACTTTCCAATTCTCGACCCAAACAACACCCGCCTTAACATCATTCTGCTCTGCCCCTTCTGATCCTATGGCAACCGGACACGACCACCTTCGGGCTACTCTTTTGGACAACCCCTCTGACTCGGCGCAGCGCTCTTGAATAAGCTGGTGCCCTGCGCCTGGCTTTTCGAGTGGCGCTTTAGAAGTCTGGAGTTTACGATGACGATTACGATTTCGATGTCCGGTCAAACAGCCACAACAGACTGCTTAAAACTTAATCTAATATTCAACAGATTGTATGATTCGCTAACGACTCGTAGCTAATTAATAATAATAATAATAATAATAATAATAATAATAATAATAATAATAATAATAATAATAATAATAATAATAATAATAATAATAATAATAATAATAATAATAATACGCCGACAATAACAGGACACGTCTTTTCAATGACACTAAATGTATACTGCTGAAAAATTGGTGCATATTGACATAATAATAATAATAATAATATCTTTTCTTTAATGAAGCGCCTGACAAACGCACTGCGCTGTACATTTACATGTTATGACAATTAAACAATTCACAAGAACACAAATGCCAGAAGACATAAATCTTAACTACTAACAGAACAGACAGCCTGCAATACACGGCGCCTACAAAGCATGTCCGCCCTACGGATCTCGAACTCGGTACCTCTCGCTCTCTATGCCAGTGTGTTATTTAACGCGCTATCGGGCCCCTAACTTAACTCCTCCTTAACCCACAAGACACTGAATTTCTGCCACAATGAAGATGACGGTGAAGCTGTTGATAACGCTGATGACATAGAACGAGTATGCGCATATTACAAATATTAAGATTTGTAGAAAATTACTAGAAATTGACGAATATTTACAAATATTAAAACTGGCCAACGAATATTAATTTTGTTAACTTCCTTTCAATCTTAATTCGTGAAAATCCGGGATTAATTGTACAAATTTCAGTGCCAAAAACTAGGCATTAGAACAAGAGCAGTTACATTAATTATGTTGCAGTCACTCATCAGTTATAACTTCACTTAATTTAAATCAGTGGTCTTAAATTAGTTCGTAAGCAACACGGAAGGGTTGTCATCAACGAATACCTACGAATATTTACGAATATTAATATGCCCTAATATTCACGAATATTTACGAATATTAAAGCCTCAAGTCACGAATTCTCGTTCTATGGCTGATGATGACCAAAGCGCCCTCTTGCCGAAGAGCGAATAGTTCAACGAGCTGCTGGAGACAGGTCGACAAGTATGGATCAAACTGTTAGGATAGAGCACAGCCAATAAGACACCGTCACACAACTGCAGCAACTCGGGAAGAGATGCACCGAGAAACAGGGAGCCAGTGAAGGACATCACGCATATTCTCTGAGGCAGAAGCATACTTAGGAAGGCAGCAGATGAAGCGAACAGCTAAGCGGAGAACCGATGAAGACGTCCAATTAGTCCAAGTGATGTCCAACCATATAATGTACCGCTATCACCATAAAAGTGGCCTTCAGTCTTTGATGGTCGCTTTCTAAATAATATATCGGAGAGTCACTCCCACTTTATTAGACCTCAAGGGAGTTACAGCGACAGCCTCGCTTTTGCTAATAATACTCGTCTGTGTAATATTAAATGTAGTGGGTGTGGCTCGTCAGTTTGGAACGGGCTACCCGTGAACGCTTGCCCAATTACCTAATGTAGAACTATTTAAGAAGCAGACACAAATTCTGTTAAACACGTGCAGTGTCCGCTAATCTTATTGCATAAAATGCATTTTGTTATTTTAATTTCTCAAAAATTGGATTTGTGCATGGTTTACTTGTTCTCTTTATTTTAGTTTCCTTCCATGCACGGTTTCTACATAACTTATTTTCATGTTCAAATGTGTATAGTAAATAAAGTAAGTAAGTACGGTGCAACATTTATACCTGACATGTATTTAGTTTAATTCCAGTTTCCATTGATGTTTGTACATTTTTCTCATTTCAGCTCACCTGTCTTATCACACATGACATTGTTCAATTTTTATCTCGATTGTCGTTTTTACTTTTATCTTTGTTACTAAGCAACCCTATAAAATGGAAATATGGCTTCTTTATTCTTTAATTTGGTTTCCTTTCATGTACGGTTTCTACATAACTAATTTTTCCATGTCCAAATGTTCTCAGTGTGTATAAAACGGTGCTACATTTATAGCTGGTGTGTGTGTAATAATAGTTTATTCTCAGTTGCGATTAATGTTTGTACATCGCTTATTTCAATTCACCTGTGTTCTCATACGTGTTATATTTTTACTTCATTATCGTTTAACTTTAATATTTGTTGATAGTCAACCCTATAAATATCCAGGACGCTGGACCTTTCTCATTCTGTCTCTTCAGTCCCAGTTAATTTTGCACTGGCTGTTTATTTCACATGTAGGCCTATTATTTACAAAATAAATAAAAAAGTTGATGATTGATGAAAATGACAATGATGTATGTGTGCACGCAAGTAGGCCTATGTGTGAATGCATTGATATAGGAATAAATAAATGTATTATGTGTGTATGTATGTCTGTATTATGTAATTGTGCATGCATGTAAGATTTATGTATGTATGTAAACTGTATGTATGAATGTATGAATGTATGAATGTTATGAATGAATTATTATTATATGTATTTAGGTACATATTATTATTATTATTATTATTATTATTATTATTATTATTATTATTATTATTATTATTATTATTATTATTATTATTATTAGTGTATATTCATTATGAATGTATGAATGAATGTGTGTATGTATTTAGGTACATACATTATGTAGGCATGAATTTGTGTATATGTATTTCTGCATGCATATAAGTGTATAATTATAAGGATGTCTGTATGCAAGTATGTTTTGGATTCCTTGAATCTCTCCGTTATCTGGCCATTGTATTAATGACAGACCATTTAATAATCGATTGTTTCAAGCGATTTCCCAGCAACGCAGAGCGCGTATAATCAAAAGATTTATTACATCCTATTGTACTTTCTCTTCTTATCCGTTCCTACTTAAGTCTGCCACGGAGCGCTACCGCAAAATAAATCGGTTTCTATATCGGTTCCAGATTGAATCCGCATCATGTTAGAAAAAAGTCCAAGATACAGTCATACTCATAAATTTACCGGTATATAAGTCGCACTTAATCTACCGCCAAATAAGCGCACCAGGTGTGTCTGACTACCCAACGAATTGTCTAAGAGTACAGCAGAGCATCTGCAGTCTGCCAAAATTGTCTGTAAAAATCAGTGCTTCTTCTAGCCAAAAAGGCTCCGGAACTCAGGAAATTCAGAACAATTATAGGGACCTAGTTTATGCTACTATTTCTATTTCATATATAGCAATATCAATAAACACTGAAAACACTTAAATTAAATTAAAGTATCTAACATAATTTTAACTAATTTTTTATTACAAATTTGAATTAACTAAATAATATTTAATAGCTAAAATATGTTCCGGAACAATTATAGGGACATGTTTATGCTAATATTTCTATTTCATACATAGCAAATCAATAAACACTGAAAGCACTTAAATTAAATTAAAGTATCTAACATAATTTTGATATAATTTTTTATTACAAATTTGAATTAACTAAATAATATTTAAGAGCTGAAATATGTCCCGGAAGTCCGCTCCGGACCGCTCCGGCTGAAACAAATACTGATAAAAATTGTCTGCAAGTTAAGCCGCTGATGCAGCCTGTATGGGCGCTGGTTCTTGCCGTTGCTCGACGCACGTAGTGCAGACTTGGTGCAGACTTAAATCCGCGAGGATGCGAAAGCCGCACAGTTTTCTTGCCTACAGATGACATCTGATTTCATCGCATTCGCCGGCTGCAACTGAGTTGGTAACGGTTGGCGTTGCTGTTCAATGCAGCTTCGAGTTATTCGAGTCTCAAATGGACTTGGCGTCGAATAGCGTCTCCACCGTATCAGTGACTCCGCCGCTACTGCTACCGCCGCTACTGCCGCCGCTGCCCGGGTTCTCCTTACACAGCAACCTGCTGGAGCAATCCGACGGTCGGGACTGTTCCGCCGGCGACCATTCTACGTTCGAATAGAGTGAGACGGGTATGGGTCCGGATAACCTGTCGTGGTTACGAGAGCGGCCGAACGGTTCGTACGTCTTGGGATCGAATCCCGGGGAAACTGAGGGAGACGGGAGAACGAGCGCTGACGGGGAGGACAGCGGGGAGATGGCCGATAAGTTCATCGACGTTCTCGGCGTCTGGGTAACGGGCGTCGTAAGCCTCCTGGGACTCTGCGGCAACTGTCTGTCGTTCATCGTCCTGCAAAGGGCCTTCGGTCGGTCGCCGATGTTCTTCGTGCTTCGCATTCTCTCCATCTCCGACTCCGCCTTCCTCGTGAGCGTCTTCACCGCCCAGACGGTCGTCAACGTCCACGCCTACCCCGTCACCGGACTGGAGCTGCTCAGCTGCCGCAGTCACGTCCAGTACCTCGTCTGGCCGATCATGATGACGACGCAGATGACCACCGTCTGGCTGACGGTCCTCGTCTCCCTCGAGCGCTGGGTCGCCATCTGTCACCCTCTCCAGGCGGCGGCCGTCTGCACCCTCTCGAAGGTCCGCACCGCCGTCGCCGTCATCACGCTCACCTCCATCGTCTTCAACATTCCACGGTACTTCGAGTTCGGCGTCGACATGCAGAAGACGTACGTCGGCACGGACCCAGTCTACAGGTACCTCTACACCTGCGTACTCTACTCCCTTCTACTCTTCTTCGTTCCCCTACTGCTCCTACTCTTCCTGAACCTCCGTCTCGTCCTGGCTCTGCGGCAGGGCAAGCGGCAGTGGCAGCAGCTGCAGTATCGCCAGAGACGGGAGCAGAATCTGACGGTCATACCCCTAACGATCGTCGTAATCTTCTTCATCGGGGGGACCCCATCCCTGGCCGTCAACGTGGCCGACTCCGTCAATCCAGATCTCTTCCTCAACAACCAGAACTCGTCTTATCTCGTCACAGCCAACTTCCTGGTCGTACTGAACTCGGCCAGTAACTTCGTCGTCTATTGCCTCCTGGGGAAGACCTTTCGGTCCAAGGTCTCTGAGATAGTCCACTGTCGATGTCGAGTCAACGGCGGCCGCTCCTTCTCGGTTGTGGTCGGCAGCGGGTCACAGAAATCGAACAAGTTCGTCGAAGTGCCTATGAAGGTCGATGTCACGGAGTCCGAGAGGATCTATCAAAACAACAGTAATTGACGCAAATTCAATTTTTGACACACACAATGCGTTCACTGGCGGAATATTCCGTGGCATTTTCGACGACACCGAATATTCTTAAAGTTTTCTCTCCACTCAGTACCAGCGTACAAAACCACATCACTGCCAGTGTACACAACTACATCAGTAGCACTGTACACCACTTCATCACAACCAGAGTACACAAGTGCATCAGTACCAGCGTACACAATTATATCAGTACCAGTCTACACAACAACAGTACCAGTGTGCACAGCTACATCAGTCTAGTGTACACAACTGCATCAGTACCAGCGTACACAACTGCACCAGTCTACACAACAACAGTGCCAGTGTACACAGCTACATCAGTCTAGTGTACACAGCAACATAAGTACCAGCGTATACAACTGCATCAGTACCAGCGTACACGGCTACTGGTGACGGCGATGCAGTCTGTTTCACTGTGGACATACGATGATGATCGATGGGGGTTTCAGCTCCGCAAACCCAGTTTGACCTTCAAGTCTTCAACCCCAGTTTGACCTTCAACCCCAGTTTGACCTCCGAACTTTTGAAGTCGACTACACTTGCACACTGGATATTCTTATCCATCGGACTCAACATATGATTAACATCTATACATTAACATTATTATACTCGATCGAAGGACATTTATATGCCGAGCTCGAGAAACTGAAACCGCTAGCATTGGTGATATATGCGACCTTCGGATGGATGGTAGAATTATACATGCAGCTCACTAAGCTGTCGTCTAGTCCGCTGTAACAGTATTCGTTGTCCCTGGCGAAAAACAGAAGTTTTCGTATTTTATGTGAAACCGTGAAAGCTTTTATTGGAAGTACTGAATATGGAAACAGATGTATTCCCGTTGTCTGCAATCTGCTTAGAACCGTTTACATCTGTATGCAAATTGGAACGCTGGTTCCATGGTCGGAGTCGTTAGGTCAGGATGTTTTATGTGTTTAATTCTCAATGCCACCAGACAGAGCATTTGGGTTTAAGGGATTTGCGTTGATGCGCTATTGTCTGATGCCTCATGTGTTGGTAAAGTATGGATGAGGCAGTTTCAGAGATATATATGATTGGCAGCCTGTACTGTTCAGATAAAATTTGGGTAAATGTAGGAATTATTCAAAACGAACAGCTGATGATGATGGTGGTGATGATGATGGTGATGATGGCGATGATGATGATGATGATGATGATGATGATGATGATGATGATGATGATGATGATGATGATATGATGATGATTATGATTACGATGATGACGATGATAACGATGGCGGTAATGAAAATGACTGTCACGATGACGACAGCAATTATGATTTTTATTAACGGTTACGATTACGCTGATAAACTTGAAGAAATCAACAACATTGGACTCAGTGCTGACCTTAGGCACATACAAGTAGGCAGTTGCCTTAGCCCCAAAATCTAAAATTGAAAGGTTTAGGCTATGTCTTTCACTATTTAGCCATTTTTTCAATTATAATGATCATTTTCATCTGACTTTAAAACTTTCGCTTATGGGACAAATTAAAAATAATGATTGATTGCATTGCACCTTTTCAAGTAATTCAGTTTCAAACACGAGCACAGATTCTACGAGAAAAAAAGATATTTTTCTGATTGCGGAACTTCAACAAATAACTCTTTGTAGTAATTTTTTCAATTTTTTCGGTAATTCGATTTTTTCGGTAATTCCAAGTGCTTTTACTTGATACCATTCCCCAAAAAATCCAATTATCCAGGGTTGACTGCACTAATGAAAAATTGTAATAATAATAAATAACTCAGGTGAGCGAAATGTTATGGGGCCGGCCCTGATTGGACTAAGTTGTAAATTATGCTCATTTTGTTCATTTTTATAAGTCGTATCTAACACATTATTACTTCCCTAAATGACTGTCCGTCCAAGAATTTTTTTATTCAAGCATCAGGAGTCGCCAGCCAGCGATACCTTTAGGGCCCCTGCAATTTACATGTTGTAGATATTTCTGTTGTAATATTATGAATAAAAAGATTGATGTACGTACAGAACTAAATCATGGACTTCCGAACAAAGGGTTGCACTTTCGACGATTTTATTTTTATAAAAAGTAATGATAAACTTTTGATTTGGGTTTGCTTCGGTTGGGGACTTCATAAGAGAATCCAGATGTTATTATGATCTGAAAAAGAAGCACTCCATCCTCAGACTTATCTGCTTGAGTTGCTCTCAGCCATCAAGGAAGACGTTCTGCGTCAACAGAGATTGAACGATGAATGATATAATGATGTCTGTATAAATAAACATTTTATATCTTCGAGCACAAACTTACATATATAAAAAATATTATGTATATTATAAACCTATATGTGCGCGGATGTTTATAATACGCATATCAAAGAAAGTAGTTTCATAACATTCTCAAACAGCCTTCCTAATGGCCACCTTCCTAAAAATGCTCCTGTCTCTGCCTATATGCGTGATGTTCTTCACTGGCTCCCTGTTTCTCAGCGCATCTCCTATCGAGTTGCCGCACTTGTATGGAGGTGCCTTCTTGGCTGTGCTCCATCCTACTTGTCTGATCTTAGTCGACCTGTCTCTGACCTCGCAGCTCGTAGATCTCTGCGTTTTATCATTTATGTCTTCACGTTGATGATGATGACGATAATGATGATGATGATGTTTATAATAATAATGATGATGACGATAATAATGAATAATAATAATAATAATAATAATAATAATAATAATAATAATAATAATAATAATAATAATAATAATAATAATAATAATAATAATAATAACAATAACAATAATAATAATAATAATAATAATAATAACAATAACAATAACAATAACAATAACAATAACAATAACAATAATAATGACAATAACAATAATAATAATAATAATAATAATAATAATAATAATAATAATAATAATAATAATAATAATATAATGCTAAGAACAACAACAACAATAATAATGATAATAATGATAACAATAATAATAATAATAATAATAATAATAATAATAATAATAATAATAATAATAATAATAATAATAATAATAATAATAATAATAATAATAATAATAATAATAAGCGAGGGATGCTGAGGCCTTTTGGGTCAAACAGGGTCCGAAATCTGGTTTCTAAAATCTGTGATCAGTAATTCCTTTTTCCAATCACTCATTGGTATCGGTTTTCACGTATGGCCTCGCTATGATTGATTGAAGCTTATGCCTACTGAGCATTCCACCAGTATTAGCTTACTATATTGGCCGTTGATTATTATTAGCTTCAAATTGTATTAGGTTAGCTCACTAGCTGGGGTGCAGTGGTGTAGCGGTATGTTCTGTGCCTTGTAACCGGAGGGTCTCTGGTTCGAATCAACCTCTGTGGAGTTCTCAGCCCTGTTAAGGAGCAAGATGTTAGCAGACCAATTTCGGTGTCCATCTAAATCTTTTAATCATTCGTAGACTTGCCCAGGTCATATTTTGCTCGTATTTTGGATTGTATTACTGATTAATACGAGATGCTAGGTAGAGGTGCTACGGTCGTGTGACGAGAGAGAGAGGATGAAAGCTGGTTGAAATGAATTATGACGGCAGAGGTCACCGGACTCCGCAGTCGTGGACGGCAGAAGAAGAGATGGGGAGACATGATACAACAAGATCTGACGTCTCTTAGATTGAAGAAAGCAGATACTAGTGACAGAAACAAATGGACAAGAAGGATCCATGTGGCTGACCCATCACTAGGAGGGATTAATTCAAGTCTGAAGGACATATATAAAATATATATAGTATGTATGTATGTATGTATGTATGTATGAGCACTTGTTATAGCGCCCCTTCAAGATTTCACTCAGAACTACAGCGCGGACACTGAATCGGAGTTTCACGCCGAAGCGCATGAGCAATTGCCAGTGAAGGACTTGCCCAGGGTCCCTACACACACACACACACACACACACACACACACACACACACACACACACACACACAATTTTATATACATATATTGTCTTAGGCCAGAACAGAGGATGGCAGGTGGTCCATCTGGCACGGGCTTACAATTTTAAGGGACCTACTCTCCGTAATAGAGAGTCGAAGGGGTAAGCGAATCATTTAGCACAAAGATTAATGCAGATACAATATTGATAAATCATAAATGAATAAAGTAAAAATGTCATCATAATGTGGCAAGCACTGATTGAATATCAAAATACTTACTACTATTCTTTAATTGCACAAACTCGTTGACACAAACGCAACAAGGTTACAAAATCTGCAGTTCAGATATTGATTAGACAAAAATAATAGTCAAATGGCTAAGAGGCTGAGGAATGTTTTAAAGACTGAGGCCTATTGCTAAAGAAAATGATTGTCTAGCTTAATACGCCATAAAGCACTCTAGGTATGAGTGAGCAGTTTGAAATAAATGGGGCCTACATTTTCTATCTGGCCTGGGCCTTCAATAGCCAGCTTTGCTCGGACTTCACTGCTATAATTACTCTGCGGCTCATTAGCAAAAAGACTCATCTACGGCGCTTGTAATCGTAATTACAATCTGACATTTATAAATATAACTTCAAGTACAAAAAAATATACTGTTATTCCCTCAGCTTCTACCACCCTCCCATCCTTCCTTGTGACGTTCGTTCGGTAGCCTACTTTAAGTTATTCTGGTCTGTAATTAACACAAACCGTTATTAAAAGCTGCCTATTGTCTTCTTCGCTGCCAAGGGTGATGATGACGATTGCCGCTATCGATATCGTCATAAGTCATCACTTGTACGGATGAGGAGAGATGCTGGGACGAAAGCAACTCCGCTTTTAGTATAGACTTCGTTTTTGTTTGTCGGCCTACAATAATTGTTTGGCTTCTGTTGTCGTGTTTTGCGATTGCTATCCGTGCAACTTCCGCTGCTCAGTGATGGACTTCTGATTGCAGCGGAGTTCTGTCACTGTATTGTTCGACCTCGCAGCACCTGCATGATTTCCTTCGCCTCCGCATGTATCTTATCTAAAGATATATATAGCGCCTCACTCAGAATAACTATTCAGAGGCGCTCTCTGCACAGTAACCCCGGGAAAAAACGTCTTTAAAGAACGAGATACCCAAGAGGAAAACCAGTCATTAGTTTAGCCCTTAGTGAGGGGAAGGTCATTCCAACAAATGCCCGGCATTGTTTCTGTACAGTGGTAAGTTGCTATACAATACAATAAAACTTGTATTTATAACGCGCCTTGATAAAACAGAGTCTAACTCAAAGGACGCGTTACGATGTATAGTTACTAATCACAGTACTTAGAGAAGGGATGAGTTTTAAGTTTAGATTTTAAAATATTACTTGATTGGTTCTGGTAAAGAGTTCCATTCAGTTGGACCAGCTACTTCAATTATTCTGTGTCTGACTTTACCCGCAGCGGTCGGAATTCAAATCGCAGAGTATAATTATACGATTGAAAAGAGTGATATCCTGTTGAGTGAAGTATTACCGCAAGAAAAGGGTTGCCGAGATTTTGTCATTAATAGAATAGAATCTTCGTTTATTCATTATCACATTGTCAGAACGCAATTTGTGGGAGATACTCATGTGCGAGAAGAGTCTTCATGTAAGCCTAATATTTGAGCTTAAGTTTATTTTTCAATTTCTTATCTCTGGGCGCTATCGGTGACATTTGGGCCTATACCGTTTGCTAAAAAACACAAATATGATTAGTTGGACAATGTTAAATTTGACATTCTTTCATTTTGTGCTAGCCAGCCATTTTTGTGTAATATATTCGTTTATTGGTATGAAACAGGTAGACACACCGCTATCTGATGCATATAGTAATAGGAAAGTTTAGAATGAGTGTAGTGTTTTTAGTCATATAATATCAGATTAGCCTATATCACCAAGAGAGCTTCTATATAGGACTATGGGGATAAACTGACTATCGTCTTTCGGAGGCAATGTGTAGTTATGTGGACTGGGTTGTAGATGATATTTGATGTTAACAAGACTTTGTAGATTGGTAGATACGTTAAAGATTGAAGTTTTCTATTGGTTTCTCGTTTCCATCACTATTGGTCACTCAGTCATTGCTGGTAAGGTCGGCTAGGAATGTCTGTACCCTCGAAAAACAAATTCGTTATTGAAGGCTAGTTGCATAGTCAGGGGCGCAACCACGGTCCAGAAGTTGGGGGACCTACTAGAATGTTTGAACGGGGGGAGGTGGAATTGCGAGCGCATAGTTAAATAGACCCGCATCAAATATTACGACAAGATTGATTCTTATGACGAAAAATCTTTTAAAAATCGCTAAAAAACCTTGCAACGTATTTTTTGGCAAAGTTGTCTTATTGCCACAAGGAGCCGTTTTCCCAAAGCCGATTAGCTATATGCTGGAGATTTTACACTGGCTCCCTACCCGGCAGCGCATTGAGTACAGGATTGCTGCCTTGGTACGACGATGTCAGCTGGGTCTAGCTCCAGTCTACCTGCGGGAGCTTTGCTGCCCCTCGGGTATACAAGGTCGCCGCCCCCTCCGCTCTGGAGAGAATGGCGTGCTCTTAGGCTCATTTGCACGAACAGCAGCTATATATGCAGAATCGAGCCTTTTCCTTGGTGGGTCCAGTGGTCTGGAACGGGCTCCCCCAGGAGATACGCCTGCTCCGTAGGACTTTTACTCAAGCTTACCACCAGCCACCATCCTTTGAGAATGAATGAATGATTACCACCAGCCACCATCGTTTGAGAACAGGTGCTCGTCGAAGCGAGGTCTTTTCCTAGGCATAGCCTGTAGCTGCAAAGATACTTAGTTCAGACGAGTATTGCATTGTCTGATATCTGTACCGTTCATCCAAAACAGCGACTGACAAGAGCGTCATTTATTACGAGGTTCTGCTTCCATCCAGATGCGATTCCAACACAACACCCCCGGGAAGTCAATTTATCATAATCGCTAATGCGTTCGAAGCCAGATTCGATTATTAAGAGGAGCCCGAAGTCGATCCGATTCCGGTGGCAGTTTAGATAATGTTCTTATTTGGTGGAATCCGAATGCGCAGTAGCGGTTTAGACGACGTAGCAGTTGAAGCACTTTTATCGCCCCTGACGGTACGAGAACTTCATCCGCTGTTCAGCTAATCTTCAAATTGGTCGCCTGCTCTGAGTCTGTGTGGTTTCGACACCTGTGTCCAAAGACCACGAGCAGTGGAAGCAGTGCCGGTGTCCCGTGATATTCTATCCCCCCCTAAAGCATATCCCCGGATGGAGTAAACAGGTGTAGAGTATCGGGGGCATAAACCATGATTACACCATCCTATCCCCCATCGTCATACGCATCACGATAGCCAAGACGAAATCCAGTCAAAATCACCAAAAAAAGAAATAAATTAATTTCAGGTCGACGTACAAACGAAAGATACGCAACTTAAAATTTTTTTTATGTGTGCAATAAATCCAAACAGTACGACTGAATACACTTAGAAACTGCCAATAATGCAAACCAAACAGAATATGCCATTTCGCTAGGGGATTCTCATTTAGGGGATACTCTATTTCGTGACACCAGCATTAGGATATTCGGGCCCTGTGCAGAGTATATTGTACGGTAGGGAATGGCCGAATATTCGATCCAAATACGAAAAAAGTAAGATTTTTGACCAAAAACAATTTTTCTTTTATAAATACAAGAGTAGTAACCTGTTTTGGCGACCATCTGCGGTAATCTTTATCATTGGAAGTCAGTGTGATTATAATGAAATAGTTCAGTGAATAAACTCTCGTTTGAATTACTTCTCTTGGATTAAACTTTATTTATTATATCTTTGCAAATGAAAGTAAATATTGCCGATTAATCGACCGGATTCGGCCGAAAAAGCAGGCCAAATATCCGGTTACTATCCCGAATCGGAAAACGGCTAAAATGCCAATCGGCCATTCCCTACTGTACGGCCCATAAGTCAAATTCTTTTTCATTGCTAATCAGGAGGATTCTGGGATATAGATGAAGTTCAAATATTGTAAATATTGAGCAGTTTTGTGTTTGAAATAAACGTTCAGATATAGCCTATAGCTGAAAACGGATTCTAGAACGCAAACAACAGGCTGTTGGGATCCGCTCCAGACCCCTAATCGCGGGAGCAAGCGCTGATGGTGTCGCGGTTGGTTGCTTTCGGCACTCTCGTTAGTTCCCTGTGTCAACAATTCAAAACTTTTCCCCCTTAAAAATTCTTTGCTCCCTCCAAAAAATTCCTTTGACGCACATAACGATCGCTCGCAATTTCTACTGGAAGACTTCCGAGTGACTATATTCATTTACCCGATGCATCCAGACCAGGACATTATCCGGAATAGAGCGACCCTGGAATCCCAGTTTTTGTAATGCCCGCTAATCAAAATCACTCCTTCGTCTAATCTCGTGGAAAGGAAACCGATTGAATAAGACACGTGTCATGAATGAAGAGAAAGGAACAGAATGATCCCTTTCTGAATGAAGCATTCTAACAACTTACGTAACAAGACATCTGCATGCCATCCTTTCAACAACACAAACACTGTTACTGTCGCCCAAATAGTCAGCAGTCCGTTCATCCATCCATCCATCCATCCATCCATCCATCCATCCATCCATCCATCCATCCATCCATCCATCCATCCATCCATCCATCCATCCATCCATCCATCCATCCATCCATCCATCCATCCATCCATCCATCCATCCATCCATCCATCCATCCATCCATCCATCCATCCATTCACCCATCCATCTGCTCCAACCATTCACCCACCCAAACTCTGCTCCAACCATTCACCCACCCAAACTCTGCTCCAACCATTCACCCACCCAAACTCCCAACCATCACCCACCCAAACTTCACCCACCCAAACTCTGCTCCAACCATTCACCCACCCAAACTCTGCTCCAACCATTCACCCACCCAAACTCTGCTCCAACCATTCACCCACCCAAACTCTGCTCCAACCATTCACCCACCCAAACTCTGCTCCAACCATTCACCCACCCAAACTCTGCTCCAACCATTCACCCACCCAAACTCTGCTCCAACCATTCACCCACCCAAACTCTGCTCCAACCATTCACCCACCCAAACTCTGCTCCAACCATTCACCCACCCAAACTCTGCTCCAACCATTCACCCACCCAAACTCTGCTCCAACCATTCACCCACCCAAACTCTGCTCCAACCATTCACCCACCCAAACTCTGCTCCAACCATTCACCCACCCAAACTCTGCTCCAACCATTCACCCACCCAAACTCTGCTCCAACCATTCACCCACCCAAACTCTGCTCCAACCATTCACCCACCCAAACTCTGCTCCAACCATTCACCCACCCAAACTCTGCTCCAACCATTCACCCACCCAAACTCTGCTCCAACCATTCACCCACCCAAACTCTGCTCCAACCATTCACCCACCCAAACTCTGCTCCAACCATTCACCCACCCAAACTCTGCTCCAACCATTCACCCACCCAAACTCTGCTCCAACCATTCACCCACCCAAACTCTGCTCCAACCATTCACCCACCCAAACTCTGCTCCAACCATTCACCCACCCAAACTCTGCTCCAACCATTCACCCACCCAAACTCTGCTCCAACCATTCACCCACCCAAACTCTGCTCCAACCATTCACCCACCCAAACTCTGCTCCAACCATTCACCCACCCAAACTCTGCTCCAACCATTCACCCACCCAGGTGGTGGTGGTGCTATATTATAGGCGCCAGGTATGCAGACGAACAATATAACTTCGCGTGTTAACCACTGCACAGTGCTCAACAGATAAATTAACTAACGAACACTTATCTTTATCATAGAGAGTCAGCCAACAAATATTAGATATGGGTTGGCGAGAAAGTGGATTAATTGGAGCAGTTTAGCCAGTAATAATCGTTAGGAACTCGGATCATCATCATCATCATCACCATCACATCATCATCATCATCATCATCATCATCATCATCATCATCATCATCATCATCATCATCATCATCATCATCATCATCATCATCATCATCATCATCATCATCATCATCATCATCATCATCATCATCATCATCATCATCATCATCATCATCATCATCATCATCATCATCATCATCATCATCATCATCATCATCATCATCATTAACATTATCATAATCAGTATCATCATCACCCTGCCTCCAGTCAACCCACCCCCTCACTCTACCTACCTAAATAAACGAATATATCATCATCATCATCATACCGCCATCGTTTGCCAATAAACCTCGATCGATAATTGCTTTCTCCTCGAATTCGATATCTTGGATCACGAGTTGTTTATGACCAAAGCCGCCGACTTTTTTTGGTGACCAAAAGTCGGATCAGATTCAACCAAGAGCCAACGTGTCCTTCGCTTTGACACTCTGTGCCAACGTTCAGCTATAATTATCCCACACTGCATCCAAAGAGGTACATGCATACACATGTTTTGCTGGATTACAAAAATGACTGCTTCGAAATCTCGGAGAAGCAGTGCTTTAGTAAAGTACCTTGCAGCAAACGAATAGAAGAGGAAATACGTTTGTGTGTGTGCATGGGTGTATGTATGTATGTATGTATGTATGTATATATGTGCATGTATGTATGTATGTATGTATGTAAGTATGTATGTATGTATGTATGTAGGTATGTATGTTTGTATGTATGTATGCATGTACGTATATATATGTGTGTGTGTGTATGTATATGTGCATGTATGTCATCATCATCATCATCATCATCATCATCATCATCATCATCATCATCATCATCATCATCATCATCATCATCATCATCATCATCATCATCATCATCATCATCATCATCATCATCATCATCATCATCATATGTAAGTATGTATGGATGTCTATATGTATGTATGTATGTATACATTTATGTATATATGCTTTTGTATTTGTGTGTGTATGTGCATGTACAGTTATGTACGCATGCATGTATGTATCTTATCGTATCTAAAGATTTATATAGCGCCTCTCTCAGAATAACTATTCAGAAGCGCTCTCAGCACGAAAACCCCAGGGGAAAAGAAACGTCTTTAACCCTTTAACGACCACGCAATTTTTTCAAAGTTACCCCAAACCGAACCTCCCCAAAATCTGACATATTTTCATCTTCAAAACAGTCTACAACAAAATTTTCAGCGACAACATATGTTATGTGAGCACATAAAACGTGCAGAAATTGTTTCCAGAGAGCATGAAGAAAAAATCTTTCAAATATTTTGAAAACTGAAGGAGATACAATTTCTTTAGTATTTATACCATAGTCGCACAAATTCGCGTGATTGAAATGCCAGTTTTGATTGGCTGTTTTTAATATACTGAGGTGTTTTTCCGGAGATCCCAAGACGTCATGTGGCTCGAAATTATACGTAGGATCCAAAACTAATAAGTATATATTTATATCGACCACGAAACGATACAAGGCTAAAAATGACGAGAACCGCCCAGTACCATTCGGTACCTTCCGGTCGGATGCCTGTCTTGTACCATTCACTACCTTCCGGTCGGGAAAGGGTTAAAGAACGAGAGACCAAAGAGGAAAAACTAGTTATTAGTTTAGCCCTTAGTGATGGGGGAAGATCATTCCAAATAGAGGGACCAACCACAGCAAATACCCGGCGTTGAGCCAAGGCAGATCTAGTCCTAGGAACAAAAAGACATATATATATATATATATTCGTTTATGGAGAAAAACAATCTGACAAAAACGCCGAAATGCTAACATGAGTGATAATGGAAAATTAAAGTTCATTATAAGATTTTAGAATAAACTAGTAAATATTTGTATACAACGATCTGGGAATAAATTCAGAGTTGTCCTTGGGTGGGAGAGTATGGTTGTGTGCTCTAGGTTTTAATTGGTGAGATGAGAGGGGCGGAGTGGAGGTAGGAGTCGGTGAAGTACATGCTTGGGGTTGTGTAATATGGAGAAAAGGAGTTTCGCATCGGCTATATTGGCAAGTTCAGAGACTGTTGGAAAGGATTGCTCTAGGTAACTGGACATGTATGCATGTATACATGTATGCATGTATGTATTGCCCATGTTACTCAATAAGACATTATTATTATATTCGTTTATTGGTAACAAAACTGTCAGTCACACCGGGGTACAGTGCGATTGAATAAAAGTTATGAATGAATGCTAAGCAATCCGCTACTCCCTGCGGCCATGGTCCCATAACCGTGAGCTTCCCATGTTTGACAACCTGTCTCAGAAATGCTTCCTTGCCCGGATGCTATACAAATAAACGATATGTTTTCCCTAGATCTGGCTATTTAAAATCTTCAGTTTCCCCTATGACTAGCTCTAGTTCTTCTTCCTCTGTACAATAAAGCCTCTCATTCAATTCTATGGTTGTATATAGAAATTTTTGTTTATTTGTTTGAATGTATTAATCTTGCTATGTACAGTGCTGTGCGTTTACTAGTGCTTCTCAATAAAGGAAATACTTACTTACTTTACTTACTTAGATCGTACCATACAACGAGAAGCCAATGTTAGAGCGACAATAAGGCGACAAATTGGGAACCCTAGTTTACTTTCTTAAGGTAGGTGTGCACCCAATAAACGTTCTAATGCATTTTTGGGCATATCCACCCATTGCCAGGACGTCGGTTACGGTTCTAAGCTCTTAGCTGGGGGTCACGAAAGGCTGCCCGCGGATCCCAACGCTATAATTGCTAAGCAGTCCTTGAAATGTTTAGATTTTCCGGTGCAGACACGGACCATTAGCAGAAACATCAATAGATCTATTTTTCAATTTCCTTGCCTTCAAAACGATAAGGGTGATAAGAGATGTCAGCAACACAGTACGTCCTTGGTGCGTGTGTGTGTGTGAGGGAGAGAGAGAGAGACAGACAAACAGAGAGACAGAGAGACTAAGATGCAGAGAGACAGACAGAGAGACAGAGAGACAGACAGAGACACAGAGAGACAGAGAGAGACAGAGAGAGACAGAGAGAGAGAGAGAGAGAGACAGAGAGACAGAGAGAGACAGAGACAGAGAGAGACATAGAGAGACAGAGAGAGACAGAGAGAGAGAGACAGAGAGAGACCGAAGTTATCAGGAGAGATCAGCAATGGCCTTCCAACACGCCACCCGTTGTTCCAGCTTTAACGGGGGGAGATCGTGTATGAGATTGGCAATTAAAGGCAGATCACGTCAAGCGATAAAGAATGGACAGGAGACGAAGAACTGTAGGGCTTGCTGTTCTCCCGTTTAGGAAGATATATGATGAAGGTCGGCTGACGGATGACGTCATTGTCATCTTACACTCGTCTATTCTGGCTCACTGTCTGTGTCTGTGTCTCTCTGTCTCTGTCTCTCACCCCCTGTCTGTCTCTGTCTGTCTCTGTCTATCTCTCTACCTCTCTCTTCCACTTTCTCCTTCTATCTCTTCCGCCCTTCCCTCTCACTCTATCTGTAACTTTCTCTCCCTCTCTCTACCTGTCTTTTCCTCTGTCTCTTTCTTCCTCTCCACCCTTCCTCCCTCCTCCCTCCCTCCCCTCCCTCCCTCCCTCCCTCCTCCCTCCCTCCCTCCCTCCATCTCTCTCTCTCTCTTTCTCCCACTCTCTCTTAATCTCTGTCTCTGTCTCTGTCTGTCTATCTCTCTCTGTCCCTCTCTGTCTGTCCCTCTCCGGTCTGAAACCCTACTCTAAGTGTTGCCTCTTGTCTCTTCACCTTTGTGAACGTTGTCATCGAAGTCCGCTTGCATCTGTTCGCGACTCCCTTCAGCGGCAACAGCAGAAGCATCGGCAGATGTGCGTTTCATGAGCAACCGTTGCACCAGAAGCCGTTGTATGAGCAGCCGTTGTATGAGCAGCCGTAGCATGAGCAGCCGTTGCAGAAGAAGCCGTTGCCTCAGCAGCCGTTGCATTAAAAGCCGTTGCACCAGCAGCCGTTGCATTAAAAGGCGTTGCAACAGCAGCCGTTGCATGAGCAACGGTTGCATCGGAAGCCGTTGCACGAGAAGCCGTTGCATCGACAGTCAGATTCATGCTCTGATTCGTCAAATATTCATGTCCGGCTTTATCGTCGCTGTAAGCATCGCTCTCAATTGACGAGAAGGCAAAGGACGCAGGGTCCCCGATGACATCCGGCATTTTCATAACACTCCCCTACTCCATCCACAACTCCTACGTCCCATCAAATGGAAGTACGGTCCTCGTACATCTCCGTAAATACATAAACATTTATGCCCTTCTGAGAGTTATATATACGCAGCTGGACCTGCATTTATCCGGAAATACATATTCATGTATGCTCTTCTGAGAGCTCTGTCTCTGTCTCTGTCTCTGTCTCTCTGTCTCTGTCTGTCTGTCTTTGTCTCTGTCTCTGTCTCTGTCTGTCTGTCTCTGTCTCTGTCTCTGTATATCTGCCTCTGTCTCTGTCTCTGTCTCTGTCTGTCTGTCTGTCTGTCTGTCTCTCTCTCTCTCATATCATCATATCTTATTTTTAAATAAATATATTTATATATTTATACATCGAGAGATACTTGATACGAGTGTTTATACGTAGAGAGCGAAAGAGAGAGACAAACAGCCAGAGACAGACAGAGACAGACAGAGACAGACAGAGACAGACAGCGAGAGAGCTAGATCCGCAGCTCGATGTAGCCATATTAAACCTTACGAGTGTTCATAATAGGCTAAAAACATTGCAAGTCGTGAGGATATTTGTTTTTGTTACGTGTTGTGTTTGTTTTCGTTACGTTTATCACTTTATAGTGTATGATGTTCGGTAAACAGATACTCATTGGAAGCAACATAAAAGAGAATTCCTGATGTTTTGCTTCGGATGTTAAGGCGTGAAGGTATTGGGTTCAGTTCTGCATGGTTTGGACTGACTTCATTTTCAGAAGCCGTATATTGTTACGATGTGAATACCTTCTGGACATCACTGTGGTCAATGCGAAACGATTTGATTTTCCATGATGTATGATTTCATTTATCATGATGTATGATTTAATTTATCATGATGTATGATTTAATTTATCGTGATGTGTGATATCATTTATCGTGATGTATGATTTCATTTATCATGATGTGGGATTTAATTTATCATCATGTGTGACTTCATTTATCATGATGTATGATTTCTTTTATCATGATGTATGATTTAATTTATCATCATGTGTGACTTCATTTATCGTGATGTATGATTTCATTTATCATGATGTGTGATTTAATTTATCATCAATGTATGATTTAATTCATCATGATGTTTGATTTAATTTATCATGATGTATGATTTCATTTATCATGATGTATGATTTCATTTATCATGATGTATGATTTCATTTATCGTGATGTATGATTTCATTTATCGTGATGTATGATTTCATTTATCATGATGTATGATTTCATTTATCATGATGTGGGATTTAATTTATCATCATGTGTGACTTCATTTATCATGATGTATGATTTCTTTTATCATGATGTGTGATTTAATTTATCATGATGTATGATTTCATTTATCGTGATGTATGATTTAATTTATCATGATGTATGATTTAATTTATCATGATGTGATTTCATTTTTTAGGATGTGTGATGCCATTTATCATGATGTCAATGATATGTGAATCCATTTATCATGATGTGTGATTTCATTTATCATTATGTTGGATTTCATTTAGCATGATGTGTGATTTCATTTATCATGATGTGGGATTTCATTTATCATGATGTGGGATTTCATTTATCATGATGTGGGATTTCACTTATCATGATGTGTGATTTCATTTATCATGATCTGTGATATTATAATTTAACATGATGTTCGATTTCATTTATGATGGTGCGTGATTTTCTTTATAAAGGCATGTTGTTTTATTTTTCATAGATGTGTGATTTCCTTTATCATTATGGGTTTCTGTCTCTGTCTCTGTCTCTGTCTCTGTCTCTGTCTATCTGGTTCTATCTCTGTTTCTGTCTTTCAGTTCCTCTCTGTGTCTTAACATAGCTGTCTTTGTGAGCATTCCTTACAAATACTTACCCTTATTTAGACCTGGTTTCAACCTAATGATATGTTGGCATTGATTTGTGATCTAACTCCGCCAGCATTCACTATCATAAAAGAACCCAGGGGTCGCAGTCAGTGTGACCACTCCTTGGAATTTTTTCCAAGATCCTGGGATATTTGGGGGTCAATTTTGGATCTGGGGATTTTGCATAGGAATCTTGAGATATTTTCTAAGGTCTACAGACTAGTTTTTACTCTACTTTTCAACATGTGCTGCGAATCAGATTAGAAAAAACTCCCTCAATGGGCCTTTCTGAAAGACGTTTATTATAATTGTTGCTTATAAACATCGTAATTTGCTTATTCAATATCATGCTCCAGTTTTTCTTTGTCAATTCATAGCTAGGGATTTCTTTAAATAACTGTGATTGTAAAAACGCTTTTTATATTTCAGCACAATAGTTTCCTTTTGAGTAACTTGGGAATTTTTGCTACACCTTTGGCCAATCTTGGGATTTTTCTGGCAAGAGCTTGGGAATTCAGAAAATGGAGAGTGGTCGCACTGGTCGCAGTAACGGTGGGGGACCGGTTCTCTTTTTAAAGTCATATCTCCCACTGCGTAAGTTCGCCTTGCTTATTCCAGCACCCACATCACGTGAGGTCCTGGTTCCTTATCTGCATGTGGCCTGGCAGCAAACAGATATAAATTGCCTCTGAATATATTTATCGTTTACCATCCATCTCTTTGACTTATTGCTTGTGCGAATTTAAGTAACTACTTCAATATTTTTTATTGCTTCCAGTTCCGAAATAGTTGTTACGGGTGACTGTAATCTTCTCCTTTGCTCAACCAGACAATGCCCTCCAGAATTGATATGTTGGAAGGGTTTGATTTTAAACAGCTCTATATGTACCAATGTCTGGAGGAATAGTCCTAGGTTTGACTTTAAACAGCTCGGTGTGTACCTATGTCTTCGTGGATAGTCCTATCTCTGGCGAGTGCATTGATCTTCAGTCCAATGCTTTCTATAAGATAAATGCATTACTTTAAATCACTTGCTTGTTGGTATGACATAGACTTAATATGCAGAAGCTCCAGAAAACTCACAATTATTTGTGTAATCGTATATATTCGTAAACTACAAACTTCTAAGGCGTCACTCAAAAGCCGAGCTTAGGGCACCAGCTTATTCACGCGCGCTGCGTCAAGTCAGAGGGGTTGTCCAAAGGTAGTCAGAAGGAGGTCTGAGTCCGGTTGTCAGAGGATCAGAAGGGGCAGATTAACTGTTAAGGCGGGTGTCGTTTAGGTCGAAAATTGGAAGTTGGAGGATCAGATGAGTCGGGGACTGAATTCGGTTTTAAGTGGAAAGCCATAGGGGTGAGAGATAGAGGAGCCTGAGGCAGATGATGGTGAGTGATAGAGAATGATGCGTATGGACCGAAAATTCGGGAATTCAGGTAAAGTCGCAACAAGTAATTCAAATATTCCCTCTAGATTAAATCATTAAATCATTACATAAGCTTCCTGTTTAGCAACGTATCTTTTTCAAACTGATGCTAGTGCTTTGTAAAGAATTGAACTCTAGCCAACCATGGTATTTTAAATCTGTCATTATTGCTCAGTCTCGTCAATATTCCACACAGTCTTCTGGTCGCCTATCTGTGTTCATACCCAAAACTAGAATTGTCCAGGACTAACATTGCAACAGTGTTATTTTAGTTCCTTAGAATAGAATAGGAATAAAAATTATTTTATATTAGTTCCACGGAACAAAAACGGAAATAAAAAATAAGTCTGGAACGAGAATACAATAGGAATAAAACTTTCAGTATTTTTCTAGGACGAGAACGAAATAGAAAAAGGATTTTTTTCTAAATTTTTAATAGCTATGCGGACTGACGGCTTCTCCTGATTGAAGTGACAGCAACAGTCGCATTCACATTGTGCGTAATATACGTACTAATCTCATAAATACGTCAAGACACTGTTTTGTGTGACAGCCTGATAGACAGGATTGGGCTGGTGTGCTCGATAGTTTAGTGGTTAGCGTGCTGGACTGACTGTCAATCGAGAGGTCGGGGGTTCAAATTCCTGCCAGGGCAGAAAATTTGGTTCGAGATTTCTGTTCCACCAGCACCCTCTATAGTCAGCTCAGCTATAATTAGCACACTGACCGTACACTGTCGGTGGGAAGATGAGACGGCGAGGGAGAGGACTGGCCACCCGCCCTCATCTGCCGAGGCTAAGAAAATGAAGTACTGTTACTATTCATACCCATGGCTGCCTCAGGGTTAGGTTAAGTACTGTTCTTCTTCTTATAGACATTCATCGTTCACGTTAGACATGTCTGTGAGACCTAGAAGTGGAAGTGGAAGTGGAACTACAGATATAAATTTTCTGGCAATGCAATTGGAACTAAAATAATTTCTACATAGGAAGTGGAACTAGAACAAGAACCAAATTTACTTCTAAAGAGGAACTAAAACTAGAACAAAAATGACGACAGTGGAATAGAATAAGAACAGGAATAGAAATTAATGCTGGAACTAAAATAACACTGCAGTTTGCGGAACGGACAGATACAGGAAGAGGATTGCCGAGTTTAGTTCCAGCTGTAGTGTATACGATCACGATTACTATAGCTCGCGTGGGTGCAAGCCTGTGTGTATTGGCTCAGTTGATAGCTCATAAATTATAGAAGCAGTGACGAGACAGAGTGAAACAAACAATAGTTAATGTGTTATTGTAATCACAACTATAATGGAATATTTATAAAGCGCTACTCAGCGATTCAGAGGCGTTACCGACCCACGTCAGTGCTGTCGCTAACAAATAAGATAGTTTTTCAGTGCATTTCCGAAACAGGGGAAGAGAAAGGCTGAGGAGCTCAAGCCGCAGTTCTTGCGGAAGATGGTTCCAGCTAGAGGGGCCGACATAAGCAAAGCTTCTGGATTGAGTAGTAGCATCGTGCATGCGGGGAACAACCAGGAGGCCTCTGGTGGCCGAGCGGAGAGCGGAGAGACCAGGCAGTGAAGAAACTGAGGTATATAAGGTCTGAATGTATAAAGGAGCTACCTGAGTGGCCGAGTGGGTTGGTAGCCCGCTCTCCACGCCGGCAGCCCGGGTTCGATTCCGGGTCGGTCGGGTTTATCAGAGATTAATTTCTCGGATCTTTACTGCGGGTGGCTCGGTCGCAATTTAAACGTGGAGTACGAGGTTGCTTTCTGCCTCCGACACTAATCATCTTCGATATGAAAAAGTGTCGTTAAGCAGTAATACAACAAGAGAGTTGCGCTTAAGTGTTAGAATTTCGAACTGAATGCGCTGGGGCATAGGAAGCAAAAGTGGAGAGTTTTCTTTGTGTAGCGCCGGTGCTAACACAAGGCTTCAACCGATGGCGCACAAAACCAAACCGTAATAACTAATCAGGAAGGCATCCAGACCAGTCCATTGAGACAAAGAGTCAGTCGATAGTAGATAGCATTCCGAAACAAATGAGTTTTAAGTTGAGTACGATATTAGGATGTAACCGATTGGCATTTTTGCCGATTTCCGAATCCGGATATTATCCGGATATTTGGCCTGCTTTTTTGCAGAATCCGGATTTGATCCGATTAATCGGCAATATTTATTTTTATTTGCAAAGATTATAATAATTAAAGATAAACCAAATATGAAAATAAGCAAATGTAATGTATAATAAATAATTACAGAATGTATGGATAAATCAAACTATAGAAACAATGATACAGATCAAAGGAGGTCGCCGAAACAGGTTACTGTTTTTGTATTAATGAAAATAATTTGTTTTGGTCAAATATATTACTTCTGTGGGTATTTGTAACGCTGGTGCTAAGCTCTTCGCTCTGCTTTTAGCGGGGAGCTTTTGGTCCCTCGAGCTAAAACCTCGGCCTGTCAGCGTCGTGTTTTCTCAGTTGTAGGTCCTTCTATCTGGAATGGTCTCCCATTGGAGATACGCCTGTTACCTAGGGATAACTCATCTACGTTCTACAGGCTCCTTTTAAGACTTACTTGTATCACCGTGGTTGGACTGGGAGCGCCTCTGAGTAGGCTTCTTGAGGGGGCACTATATAAATTCCTGAAATGAATGAATTCCTGAAATGAATTTCGATCGATAGTCCTGGGATGAGCCGATTCCGATTAATCGGTCTAAGGTAAAATTCGGCGAAAACCAGTTTCTGGATCAAGATTCGGTCACACCCTATACGAAATAATGCAAGCGACTCGAAATCGTACTCGTAAACTGCTAATTTCTTCCGTGCTACTCTAAAGTCAAGAGCATAGCACCAACTTATTCATGAACGCTGACTGGGCTGTAAAATATAAGTAACCTAGAACAAGGCTACCTCTCTATTTACGATCGTATCTTGCTTGCTTGTTTACTGTTTAACGACCACTGTGTGGTAACAAAGACCATTAGCGTCGCCCTCCTCCTTTATCCAGGCTTGGGACTGGCACTGTCAGAAAGCGAACAGTGGCGGAGTTACGATCGTATTGAATCACATCTAAACATTTGTAGAGCACCTCTCGCAGCGTAGATGCCATAGACTATTCAGAGGCGCTTTCAGCGCGGAAGCCCATGGGAAAAGAAACGCCTTAAGAGAGCGAGGGGATGCGTGAGAAATCCCAGACAAGAGCTTAGCCCGTAAAAGAAGGGGAGGCCATTCCAAGTGGAGGACCTGTCAAAGCAAATGCCAGGCATTGAGATGACGATGATGATGATGATGATGCTGCTGCTGATGATGATGATGATGATGATGATGATGATGATGATGATGATGATGATGATGATAATGATGATAATGATGATAATGATGATGATGATGATGATGATGATGATGATGATGATGATGATGATGATAATGATTATAGCAACATATTGCAACAGGCTACACAATGTTAGCACCATGTACGAAATGTTACACGAAATGGTAGCCTGGGAGCAGAGGATTAGGAATGCCGACAATTACATACAAGACAGAGCAAGACAGAGACAGACAGACAGAAACATTTAGAGACAGACAGACAGACGGACATGCACACGAAGATAAAGACTTGATATATGCAGAATGGGAAGTATTTCGAAATCAATTAGAAATGTCCGGAAATCGGATCGATCTTAAGCTTCTGTTCAAAGTGTCGTATTTTTTCTGCTTCCGATATCAGCTTTTTTCATACAACATAATGGCTGTCTAGGTTCACCAAGTGTGATCCAACAAAAAAACGCCCGTCTAACTGTCCATATGCAATGCAACCGAGTACTTATCGCTTCTCTTTTTATAAGCTCATATATATAAAGCATACACAAACATATATATATATATATTAGGGGTGGGCGACGATTAAAAATTTTGATCGAAATTAATTAATCGCACGATTAAAATTTTTAATAACGCGATTAATTTTTAATCGCATGTCACAATAGATAACAAGTAGGCCTACCATAACTCTACCGACTCTGAGTAGTTACGTTGAATATGCGCTATATAAATGCTGGCAATCAATAAACAAAAATCAAACATGCTTTTACTACTTGTTTTTACTTTTTAGTTTTCACTTAGAAGTAGCGGTTTCATCAAGAATTGTTTTTGCGCATTAATTAAACATAAATGAGCGCAGTGAAAATAGCGTTAACTGCGTAAAAAAATTTAATAACGTTAATTAATTAACGCATTATTCACGTTAATAACGCGTTAAATGAGCAGTCCTAATATATATATGTATATTATATATATTATATATTATTCCCCCCTCTCTCTCTCTCTCTCTCTCTCTCATATATATATATATATATATATATATATTGGTCGATTGGTTTCACGTGTGTGCGTGGACCCGCCACTGGTGACTCTTTCAGCTTGCTGTGCATTGTTCTTGAATAGATATCTTGAAGGAAAGCTTATAATTATATAGGTAAACATACAATAAATATTATGCACATAGTCCTCTTGTGTTTCTGGCGCTAGTTACACGTCTTTGCAAAGCGATCTTTTTATTTCCCAACGGAAATTCCATTAAATTCACGCCAAAACTCATTTTCCCATTTAACATCTTCTTCCGCACAATTACATTCTGAGCGTGAAATATTAATTACAACGCCGAACTCCGACCTCTCTCCTGCATTTTATTAGATTTAGGAAAGCACTTCTAATCCTGACAAAGCACCAGCATATTGTTATGCAATAAGTAGTCAATCTTTCACACTTATGCATATGCATATATATATATATATATATATATAAATCGATTAGACAAATACCTAATTCAAATTCTAATCGACTAGCTACAAGATTTTGCTAAATCTAATTATAATCGATTAGTTACAAGATTAGCTAATTCTAATTCTAATCGATTAGCAATTTAACTAATCGATTAGCTGTTTGTCTAAGTTTGGCTAATTCTAATTCTAATCGATTAGTTACAAGATTAGCTAGTTCTAATTCTAATCCATTAGCAATTTAACTATGGACCGGACACCACCGTCACAGAACGAAGTTACGCCTATGGTGATAGCCATAGCCGAGGCAAAATTGGTTCTCGGTTTCTGTATCGAACTGGGGCCCATTGTGCATGAATGGGTTCTGGGGTTTATCGATCCTAGGCCCATCATGCATGAGTGGGCCTATGATGAAAAGGCTTGTGACCCATAAATATGGATTTGGTGTCCCTTGGTGATCGAATTAATCGCTGGTAACAAATTTCTACTTTCCTGTTTGATGGTGAATCGGAATGCGAGGCCAGCGTCGCAGTTCAATATATCACTCGATCGAGAAAGAACTGTGAACGTAGACAGCAGGCAGGAGAGAGACATACATACATACAGACAGGCAGAGACAGAGAGACAGACAGATAGACAGAGACAGACAGACAAACAGACAGACATACAGACAGGCAGAGACAGAGAGACAGAGAGACAGAGAGATAGACAGAGACAGAGACAGACAGACAGACAGAAAGGCAGAGACAGGGACAGAGACATAGGCAAAGAGACAGACAGATAGATAAAGAGACAGAGACAGAGAGACAGACAGAAAGACAGAGACAGACATACAAAGAGAGAGAGAGAGACACAGACACGGAGAGAGAGATGCCTTTGCGACAGACATAGTCCGCTACGTCTGTCAGTTGTCGTTCCGTATCACTTCCATCCTTCCATCTGTACCTCCTTCCGTCCGTCCGTCTATCCTTAATTATTTCCGTTAGTCTGTTCCTCCTCCAGTTTGTCCGTCTGTTCATCCTTCCCTCCCCCTCTGTCTGTCCCTCCTTTCCTCCTTCTTTCTTTCAATCCGTCCGTCTGCACTTCCCTCCTTCCTTTCATCCGTCTGTTACTCCATTCGTCCGTCCATCCTTCCTTCCTTCCGGCTGTCCTTCCTTACATCCGCCCGTCTGCCCTTCACTCCCTCCGTGGTCTTCCCTCCCTCCGTCTGTGCATCCATCTGTCCCTCTCCCTCCCTCCGTCCGTCCCTCCTTCCTTTCATCCGTCCATCTGTCCCTCCGTCTGTCCCTCCCTCCCTCCCTCCGTCTGTCCCTCCCTCCGTCTGTCTCTCCCTCCTTCCTTCCTTCCTTCCTTCCTTCCTTCCTTCCTTCCTTCCTTCCTTCCTTCCTTCCTTCCTTCCTTCCTTCCTTCCTTCCTTCCTTCCTTCCTTCCTCCATCGTCAGTCGTCATTGCTCCTTCGAGTGATTCCATGATCGCCGCGGGGTGGACGAATAACTTATTCTAAGTACGTCGTAAATCCGCTGACCCATTGAAACGCTGAATGTTCACTCGTAAATCGTCTCTCACGATTTCTGCTCCCACTTAGTCTTCGCCCAATTATACAACGCCGCTGGCTCTCCCTCTCTTCCTTCTTACCCTACCCCTCCTCCACTTCTTCCTCCTCTTCTCCCTCTTCTTTTCCTATCCCTTTTCCTCTTCCTTCTCCTTCTCATCCTCTTCACTCAGCTTCGATGCCTAATCCTACCTTCAAAGAGCGAATTTAATTGCGGAAAAATTGTCGACGGTTTGACACGATGTCACTTTTGTTCTATGCGACTGTCTGCCTTTTCAGCTAACTGCCATTTCTCGTTTCCGTTTCCTTGTACATAGTAGTAGTAGTAGTAGTAATATTAATAATAATAATAATAATAATAATAATAATAATAATAATAATAATAATAATAATAATAATAATAATAATAATAATAATAATAATAATAAGAATAAGAATAATAATAATAATAATAATAATAATAATAATAATAATAATAATAATAATAATAATAATAATAATAATAATAATAATAATAATAATAAGATTTGTATAGCACCGTAGCACAGCCGAGGCCAAAGGAAAGGGGGTCTGCACATGAGTTCAAAAAGTTAATGGCAGTCATATGATTGTTTATAAAGATAGGCCTTGAGCTGTGATTTAAATGTCTCAGAGATGGCGCATTCTTCACATGGTTGCGTGAAGATTGTTCCATGCAGCGGACAATTATAGGCACAAAATGCTCAGAATGACGTCTGAAAAATATATATAATGTATTATATAATGTATATATAATGACAATATAATAATAATAATAATAATAATAATAATAATAATAATAATAATAATAATAATAATAATAATAATAATAATAGGCCTAATAATAATAATAATAATAATAATAATAATACAAAAGAACAATGCACTTTTGAACACGCACTTTTTCGTTGCCTCTTGCTCTCGAGACCTTAGGTCCAATTAACACCACTGGCCAAAACTTTATATCAGATCTAGGTCGTAGTCTGACGCTGTCCACAGGAGACACCAGAGAAACCTGCTTCTTGCTGCAGCGTCTCTCTATAACTGTCCAGCGGTTCAACTCGGTGGCTTTCCGCGGCACTTTTTAGGAGCCAGACCTAAGGGAGATGTGACACAAATGGCATTTATGACGTTAATTTGCAGACGACAGGTTGTCTATTGATGTATTGATGTTGATTGATTGAGAGAATAAATATTTTTGATAATAATAATAATAATAATAATAATAATAATAATAATAATAATAATAATAATAAGAGATATAGCAAGAAACTGAATGGGTGGGTGCGCATTATGAATACTAGTATACGTAACTATATATAGTTGTGAGTGTAAGTATCAACATGTATCTATGTAAGTATGGATGGATGGGTGGGTGGGTGGATGGATGGATGGATGGACGGACGGACGGACGGACGGACGGACGGACGGACGGACGGACGGACGGACGGACGGACGGACGGACGGACGGACGGACGGACGGATGGACGGACGGACGACGGACGGACGGACGGACGGACGCATGGACGGATGGATGGATGGATGATGGATGATCGGATGCATGGATGGATGATGGGATGGATGGATGGATGAATGCAATTATAGACTGGCGCCGGCAGCGATTCATTTAGGTACTTCAAAGGCGTTACAGCAAGTGTTCCGGTATGCACACACACTGTTGCGGTAAACCGTGGGATATCCCACCATTTAGGGTGGTCCATATAGACCACCCTATATTTGACTCAATGGTGGGTTTTCCCACGTTATTTGATGGGTGGGATATCACACCTTGGATCTTTACACCTTAGGGGTGGTATTTAACACCTTTCTTTGAAGGTGTGATATCCCACGTTAAGGTGTGATATCCCTCCTTCATCCTAAGGTGTGATATCCCACGTTACAGGTGTGGTATCCCTCCCTCACCCTAAGGTGTGATATCCCACGTTAAAGGTGTGGTATCCCTCCCTCATCCTAAGGTGTGATATCCCACGTTAAAGGTGTGGTATCCCTCCCTCACGATAAGGTGTGATATCCCACGTTACAGGTGTGGTATCCCTCCCTCATCCTAAGGTGTGATATCCCACGTTAAAGGTGTGGTATCCCTCCCTCATCCTAACGTGTGATATCCCACGTTAAAGGTGTGGTATCCCTCCCTCACCCTAAGGTGTGATATTCCACGTTAACGTGTGGTATCCCTCCCTCATCCTAAGGTGTGATATCCCACGTTAGGGTGTGGTATCCCTCCCTCACCTAAGGTGTGATATCCCACGTTAAGGTGTGGTATCCCTCCCTCACCTAAGGTGTTATATCCCACGTTAAGGTGTGGTATCCCTCCTCTACCTAAGGTGTGATATCCCACGTTAAGGTGTGGTATCCCTCCCTCATTCTAAGGTGTGATATCCCACGTTAAGGTGTGGTATCCCTCCCTCATCCTAAGGTGTGATATCCCACGTTAAGTTGTGGTATCCCTCCCTCATCCTAAGGTGTGATATCCCACGTTAAGGTGTGGTATCCCTCCCTCATCCTAAGGTGTGATATCCCACGCTAAGATGTGGTATCCATCCCTCATCCTAAGGTGTAATATCCCAAGTTAGAGGTGTGGTATCCTCCCTCTTTGAAGGTGTGATATTCTACGGTTTAGGTGTGATATCCCTCTTTCATTCTATGGTGTAATATCCCATGTTAAAGGCGTGGTATTCCTCCTTGATTCTAGGTGTGTATCACTCATCGTTTGCAAACATTGTGTAGTGTAAGTAATATCTTAAACTAGCGTTGTGGTTAATATTTTTAATTCATGATAATCCGGTAGAATAAGTTTACTTTCCTAGTCCTTTTACTTTAGTATCAGTGGTACATAATATTGATCTCAATATTCTAGTTCTATTCTATTCTATGCTCCATCTTTGGTTTTAAAACTGTGATATTCCGTAACAGGAACATTGACAACATATCCTGGTCATAAATATAACTTGAAGTTGAAATGAACATAGAGTGAAAAGTACAGTAGTAAAAACATTTTATTTTCACATCTTTATACAAACCTCAATAGAAAAACTAGAAATCAATACAACCGAAAAAATATTCATATAGTTACACTGATCATAAAGAATGAAAATAAAATAGCATATATATTTTATTTTCCCAAGCTTGAAACTACAACACAAGCTAGAAATCAATGTAACAGATACAATACACATACATTATTTTGTGCAACATAACAAATTTCAACCAATGGGTTGCAACCAGTCTTGCTGAAACTTAAACTTTACCTCGGGCCTAAAAAACCCAAATATTTACAGTGATCCAGCAAACAGCCCTTTCCTTTCTAAGATTAACTACACGCAATTAAAAAATGTAAAAAATACCATCAGAAACAAAAAATTAACCATACACAGGAAAATCGACTCAGCAAAGAACCCCATCCGTTCAAAGACTAAATTTCTACAAGCAGTTATATATATACACGAAACAACCCAAAACAAGAAATTGACCAAGATAAACTAAAAGAAGCCAAAAATATTTGCATCATTCCATAAACTGGCCAAGTGTCTTTTCTACGATTTAATTTCATCACCCAAAAAAAGAAATGGACCAGCAATATTTGCATCAATCCAGCAAACACCGCAAGGGTCTTTTTAAAGATCCATTTTACACCTATTTTTCAGAAACATCAAACATCCAAAAATAAACAAAATAAACCTGAACAACAAATAGACCAAGTCAAAGCAACAGAAACTAAAATATTTCCATCGATGCAGAAACAGGCAAAAAGTCTCTTCTATGATTTAATTTCTTCAAAAATAGCCTAAAAGAAATAGACCAAACATTTTGCATTAAACCAGCAAGCAAGCCCAAGGGTGTTTCCGACGATTTCATTTCTACACACAACAAGTAATAGATCAGCAAATATTTGCATCTTTCCAGCAAGCAGCCCAGGGGTCTTTTCTACGATTCATTTTACACTTTATAATCAAAAACCTTAAACATCAAATATAAACGATTGGAACCTGGACAACAAATAAACTAACTTCAACCAAAAGAAACCAAAATATTTCCAACCATGCAGAAAACAGGCCAAGGGTCTCTTCTAAGATTTCATTTCTTCACAAATAAAAGAAACAGACCAAACAATTTGCATTAATCCAGCAAACAAGCCCAAGGGTGTTTCCTACGAGATCATTTCTACACACAACAAGTAATAGATCAGCAAATATTTGCATCTTTCCAGCAAGCAGCTTCTAAGATTCATTTTACACTCACTTATCACAAACTTTAAACATCCAAAAATAAACGAACTAAACCTGAACAAGAAATAGACTAACTTCAAAAGAAACCAAAATATTTACATCAATGCAGAAAACAGGCCAAGGGCCTCTTCTACCATTTAATTTCTTCACAAATAAAAGAAACAGACCAAACATTTTTCATTAATCCAGCAAACAAGCCCAAGGGTCTGTCCTACGATTTCATTTCTACACACAACAAGTAATAGACCAGCAAATATTCGCATTTATCCAGCAAGCAGCCCTGCGGTCTTTTCTAAGATTCATTTTACTCTTCTATGTTTTAATTTCTTCAAAAATAGCCTAAAAGAAATAGACCAAACATTTTGCATTAATCCAGCAAGCAAGTCCAAGGGTGTTTCCTACCATTTAATTTCTACACACAACAAGTAATAGATCAGTTGAAGTTGCGGCTGTGTCAACTTGATTTTTCTTGAAATAAACGAATATGTGATGATGATGATGATGAGCAAATATTTGCATCTTTCCAGCAAGCAGCCCAGGGGTCTTTTCTACGATTCATTTTACACTTTATAATCAAAAACCTTAAACATCAAATATAAACAAAATGAACCTGGACAACAAATAGACTAACTTCAACCAAAAGAAACCAAAATATTTCCAACCATGCAGAAAACAGGCCAAGGGCCTCTTCTAAGATTTCATTTCTCCACAAATAAAAGAAACAGACCAAACATTTTGCATTAATCCAGCAAGCAAGCCCATGCGTGTTTCCTACGATTTCATTTCTACACACAACAAGTAAAAGATCAGCAAATATTTGCATCTTTCCAGCAAGCAGCTTCTAAGATTCATTTTACACTCACTTATCACAAACTTTAAACATCCAAAAATAAACGATCTAAACGTGAACAACAAATAGACTAACTTCAAAAGAAAGCAAAATATTTACATCAATGCAGAAAACAGGCCAAGGGCCTCTTCTACCATTTAATTTCTTCACAAATAAAAGAAACAGACCAAACATTTTGCATTAATCCAGCAAACAAGCCCAAGGGTGTTTCCTATGATTTCATTTCTACACACAACAAGTAATGGACCAGCAAATATTTACATCTATCCAGCAAGCAGCCCAGGGGTCTTTTCTACGATTCATTTTACACTTTAAAATAAAAAACCTTAAACATCAAATATAAACAAAATGAACCTGGACAACAAATAGACTAACTTCAACCAAAAGAAACCAAAATATTTCCAACCATGCAGAAAACAGGCCAAGGGCCTCTTCTAAGATTTCATTTCTCCACAAATAAAAGAAACAGACCAAACATTTTGCATTAATCCAGCAAGCAAGCCCATGCGTGTTTCCTACGATTTCATTTCTACACACAACAAGTAATTGATCAGCAAATATTTGCATGTTTCCAGCAAGCAGCCCTGCGGTCTTTTCTAAGATTCATTTTACTCTTCTATGTTTTAATTTCTTCAAAAATAGCCTAAAAGAAATAGACCAAACATTTTGCATTAATCCAGCAAGCAAGTCCAAGGGTGTTTCCTACCATTTAATTTCTACACACAACAAGTAATAGATCAGTTGAAGTTGCGGCTGTGTCAACTTGATTTTTCTTGAAATAAACGAATATGTGATGATGATGATGATGATGATGATGAGCAAATATTTGCATCTTTCCAGCAAGCAGCCCAGGGGTCTTTTCTACGATTCATTTTACACTTTATAATCAAAAACCTTAAACATCAAATATAAACGAAATGAACCTGGACAACAAATAGACTAACTTCAACCAAAAGAAACCAAAATATTTCCAACCATGCAGAAAACAGGCCAAGGAGGGCCTCTTCTAAGATTTCATTTCTCCACAAATAAAAGAAACAGACCAAACATTTTGCATTAATCCAGCAAGCAAGCCCATGCGTGTTTCCTACGATTTCATTTCTACACACAACAAGTAATAGATCAGCAAATATTTGCATCTTTCCAGCAAGCAGCTTCTAAGATTCATTTTACACTCACTTATCACAAACTTTAAACATCCAAAAATAAACGATCTAAACGTGAACAACAAATAGACTAACTTCAAAAGAAAGCAAAATATTTACATCAATGCAGAAAACAGGCCAAGGGCCTCTTCTACCATTTAATTTCTTCACAAATAAAAGAAACAGACCAAACATTTTGCATTAATCCAGCAAACAAGCCCAAGGGTGTTTCCTATGATTTCATTTCTACACACAACAAGTAATGGACCAGCAAATATTTACATCTATCCAGCAAGCAGCCCAGGGGTCTTTTCTACGATTCATTTTACACTTTATAATAAAAAACCTTAAACATCAAATATAAACAAAATGAACCTGGACAACAAATAGACTAACTTCAACCAAAAGAAACCAAAATATTTCCAACCATGCAGAAAACAGGCCAAGGAGGGCCTCTTCTAAGATTTCATTTCTCCACAAATAAAAGAAACAGACCAAACATTTTGCATTAATCCAGCAAGCAAGCCCATGCGTGTTTCCTACGATTTCATTTCTACACACAACAAGTAATTGATCAGCAAATATTTGCATGTTTCCAGCAAGCAGCTTCTAAGATTCATTTTACACTCACTTATCACAAACTTTAAACATCCAAAAATAAACGATCTAAACGTGAACAACAAATAGACTAACTTCAAAAGAAAGCAAAATATTTACATCAATGCAGAAAACAGGCCAAGGGCCTCTTCTACCATTTAATTTCTTCACAAATAAAAGAAACAGACCAAACATTTTGCATTAATCCAGCAAACAAGCCCAAGGGTGTTTCCTATGATTTCATTTCTACACACAACAAGTAATGGACCAGCAAATATTTACATCTATCCAGCAAGCAGCCCAGGGGTCTTTTCTACGATTCATTTTACACTTTATAATAAAAAACCTTAAACATCAAATATAAACAAAATGAACCTGGACAACAAATAGACTAACTTCAACCAAAAGAAACCAAAATATTTCCAACCATGCAGAAAACAGGCCAAGGAGGGCCTCTTCTAAGATTTCATTTCTCCACAAATAAAAGAAACAGACCAAACATTTTGCATTAATCCAGCAAGCAAGCCCATGCGTGTTTCCTACGATTTCATTTCTACACACAACAAGTAATTGATCAGCAAATATTTGCATGTTTCCAGCAAGCAGCTTCTAAGATTCATTTTACACTCACTTATCACAAACTTTAAACATCCAAAAATAAACGATCTAAACGTGAACAACAAATAGACTAACTTCAAAAGAAAGCAAAATATTTACATCAATGCAGAAAACAGGCCAAGGGCCTCTTCTACCATTTAATTTCTTCACAAATAAAAGAAACAGACCAAACATTTTGCATTAATCCAGCAAACAAGCCCAAGGGTGTTTCCTATGATTTCATTTCTACACACAACAAGCCTACGAGATCAATCAATCCTTTCATTGTTTCCGGCGAATTAATTATCAGAACATAAAAATAGACTAACTTCAACCAAAAGAAACCAAAATATCTGCATCAATCCAGCAAACAGCATACAAATACATGTATTTATTCTAGCAGATTTAATTTTTTCTGGACAACCACAGGCGGTTTTGACATGCGTTTGTCTAGACCAAGGACATGGCCATCGAGGAAATGAAAGAAATTCTTTAGCTCTTTGCAGTATTCTATATAAAAAACATAGTGCAAAGAGAATGAACTCATAAGTGCCTCCAGCAGAGTTTCCGGCTTTGTAATTTGTTGGCCATCAAGTCTGACGGCTAAACTGTTGCCCTGGTCCAACAGATTAGACCCTTTGGCCCGGGTCAGTACAGTCACCGGCGTGACACACGTTTTTGGATTATCTTCATCATCCTGCAATTATTAAAAATACATATTTAAATCTGAATGGGGTGTATGTTATGTACTATTCCATGTAACATTGTCTTTCTTCATAAATAATTGTGGATATAGTAAGTCTGTTTGTCTGTCTGTGTGCGTCTGTCTGTCTCTCTGTATGTTTCTGAAGAACCATAACCATAACCATCAATTTATTGCTCCAAACTTTAACAAAAAAACATCTCGCTGTAAAAAGAATAAAGATCTGTTGGTCACAAAAGGGAACCCAGCAGGGACCAGAGTCCCGCTGGTTAGGGCCAACTATATACAATACATAGTCTGTTGCTAGAGGGTTAACAGAGGTTATCTAGTACAGTGCATTCAGAAAATAAGTATCTAGTACATGTACAATTTTTAACGTACTAGTGCAAACATTAAACCTTAACTTAGAAAAAAACAGAATGAGGGGTTAGAACCCAACTAATCGTTGTGATAAGTTATCCATGTATATATGCATGCACGCATGTCTGTGCTTTGAAAGGGCGTGGGTTGCATGCATAAAACAAGAGATTTGACAGGTGCGAATAGGTCAATTGTTAATGCCAGACGTTGTGTGCTGTGGGCCGAACACGTGGAGATATGTTTGAACACGCTTACATGTTTATAAATTGGCAAGTTAGGGTTAGGGAGCACGGAAACAGTCTGCAGGCGACATGTACAGCAAGGAACCAGTCTGCAGCCGCCGTGTAAAGCAGGGGCACCAGCGTAGATCACTTTTGGGCTAGAATCACCTCTTTATTAACTACTTCTGTAGGTCTATTTGTAGGCCTATAATTCTTCAACCTGACTATCTGTATGCATATTTATATGTATTGAGATGCTACAGGAAGAAAACAGCTCAGCAAGTAACCCTACTTACGTCATTGCAAAGCAAGGAACCAGTCTGCAGGCACCGTGTAAAGTAGGGCACCAGTGTAGATCACGTCACTTAATGGCTAGAATCAGCTCTATATTAACTACTCATGTATATCTATTTATAGGCCTAGAATGGGTTCCGGACAATTCTCCCCCGGTCAATTCTTCTCTGCCAAATAATATTTATATTAAATATTATATATTATTAATAATATATAATAATATATCATAATTATAATTATAATTATTAATATATAATATTATAATTAATATAATTATAATTGTTAATTATAATTATTAATTATAACTATAATATAATTAATTATAACTATAATATAATTAATTAATATAGTAATATAATTATTAAAATAATATATAATATAAAATAATAATTAATAACACTAATAAATATAGTAATTATTTATTATAATTATATGTATAATATATAATATTATAATTAATATAATTATAATTGTTAATTATAATTATTAATTATAACTATAATATAATTAATTATAACTATAATATAATTAATTAATATAGTAATATAATTATTAAAATAATATATAATATGTAATAATAATTAATAACACTAATAAATATTTTTTTTTTTTTTTTTTTGCCCGAGGTATATATGATCCCTCAGGCTTTAGAAACTATATGAAGAGCGTTTTCGTTCTGGAGTTAGCGGTCATCCTCACCTTATTTATTATAATTATATGTATAAGATATAATATTAATATATGATATTAATTATTATAATTATATAATTGTTATATAATATATATTTATTAAATTATATATATAATATAATATATACACATATAGATAGGTATTTATATAATTATATTAATATTTAATAAAATATAAAATATATATTAATATTATTAATATCATATAATGTTATAATAATTAATTATATTGTTATTGATTAATTACAATAATTATTATATAATAATATTTTAATTATATTGTTATTATATATATTATTAATTATAAATTGAATTATAATATATATATATATATATTTATATTTATATTAATATAATTAATTATATTAATTTAATTATATATTATATAATTTATATGCACAAATATAATTATATAATAATATAAAATATATGTAATTATTTTATAATAATTATTATATATATATAGGGGGAATTGTCCGGGGGAATTGTCCTATTGAAACGCCCGGGGGAATTGTTCCGGGAGGAATTGGCAGGGGGGAATTGACCGGGGGAATTGTCCGGGGAATTGTCCTAGACTCGCCTAGAATCACCTCTTTATTAACTACTTCTGTAGGTCTATTTGTAGGCCTATAATTCTTCAGCCTGCCTATCTGTAGCCTATGCATTTCTTTATGTGGTTGAGATGCTAAACAAAGAAAACAGGTAAGCAAGTAACGCTACTTACGTAATTGCAAACAATCCAATTGCCGAGGGTTTCCCCGAACAAAGAAGGAAGAACGGCCAGAGCACAACCTTTTCGCAAAGCTGAAAAAATTAGATCAGTCAGAGCATTTAGTTAAAGTGATGAAGTAATTAAGTAAGTATGTTCTTTATTAAACGCAAGCAAACGCTCAGCGCTTTACATACAAAGTCAAAAATAATTTGGGTATAAAGAAAACGATTATTAGGATAAGAAATGTAAGTCAACTAGAAAACAAATTTCTAACTGTATGACATCCTAACCAAGAAACCGCGCCTGGTAAGGGAATCAAAGCTATGGAGATCACGTTGTTGCAGGTTTTCACAAGTACAATTAACAGGGGGAGAAGGTCGTGGAGAGTGTGGCTAGTGTGAACTTTTAGTTCCACGGGCTTGCTTGGCTACTAGGCAACGTTTAGCATTCCCAGTTGTAGGTCCTCCATCTGAAACTTTCTCCGGCTTGAGCTGCATTCATTACTCCTGATTAGCCCTACTGGATTTTATAAGTGACTGGAGTCTTTTTTCTCTAGTCATGGCTAAGGTGGGAGCGCTCCTCATTAGGTTTCTTGAAGGGCGCTAAATAAATTCTCAGAATAAATGAATGAATGTTTCCTAACATTCTTTTCAATTTATGATAAGTATGAATTAAGTCAACCACTGCTGAATATAATTTCACAAATAACTGTCTTGAAATAAAATAATATATAATATATCAAATAAACTTATGAAAGAAATAAACTTATGAAATGCACTCACAAGATATATTTGTATTATTCGCTTCATCGACAAAGGCTATAGCAAGCTTGTCTTTTTTTGCATTCGCAAGGATCTTTCCAACCCTCTCTTCAGTTAGATAATTGGAAATTTTCTCCAAGATATCCACCTGGCGGATGCGTTGGACTTCTTTCAAGAGCTGCAAAATAAAATTTAGAGATGTAAGTAATCATCAACATCATCATTGGTTTAACGTCCGATTGTCCATGCTTGCATGGATTGGACGATCCCCTGTATTAAATTCCCCCATTTCCCTCAATCCTGTGCACCCCCTCCCCTCAAACCCAACTGATCCATATCTCGCATGTAGGCTACATTCATCCCATGTTTTCTTACCTCTACCTCTACCAATCACACCAAAAACTTCAAAATATCTACAGCTAGACAACCAATCATCCACGTTCTTACACGCCACATGACCAAACCAAAACACATGCCGTTGTAACCGTCCGCACTATGAGCTTGGCCATGGAGGCCTTGGGGGCCTGGATGTCGTCCAACCATCTCCGCCTCAACTCCTCAAAAACTCAATTCATTTGGCTTGGCACCTGCCAGCAGCTGGCTAAGCTAGATATGGCTGCCCTTGCTACCGCATTTCCTCATTGTGTCTTCTCCTCTGTGGTCCGTGACCTTGGCGTTACTCTGGATCAGGAGCTCACCTTTGCTCCTCACCTTCACTCTCTCAGCCGTGCTTGTTACTATCAACTACGCCAACTACGCACAATAAAAGATCTGGTGAGAGGATAGGAGATCAGGTGAGAGGACAGCAGATCTGGTGAGAGGATAGCAGATCTAGGGAGAGAAGATCAGGTGAGAGCAAAGAAGATCTGGTGAGAGAAGAGATCTGGTGAGAGGAGTGGAGATCTAGCGAGAGGAGAGAAGATCTGGTGAGAGGAGAATAGATCTGGCGAGAGGAGAGGTCTGGTAACAGAATAGGAGATCTGGCGAGAGGAGAGAAGATCATAGCCACAACTAAAGGTAAATCTTCGAAGGACATTTTAAAACAAGCAAGCCGCCATGCATTTCACAGGAAATACCAAAGGCTGAATAGGCCTATATTTGTTGATATTTATTGGTTACAACGAAAGCGGCCAGTAAAATGTTAGTAGGTTAAGATATACGGGCGGAGCTAATCAGGAAGCTAATTATGGCATTTTAATTAGAATTAGACAACTCTTAATAAGAAATAGAATTAGCAAAATTCTGGTTACTAATTAATTAGAATTAGAATTAGCTACCAAGTTAATAATTAGCTAATTAATTAGTTCCTAATTAATTAGTTACCCATCACTGCTTCCTGCACCCCTCCTTCATACCCAATCACATCACCCAACTTGACCCAAGTAGCAAAACTTCTTTACAAACTCCAGTGACATCCCAAGACCAAGATCAGACCAAGCTCAGTTTCCTTCAACACCTCCAATTGAGCAGAACCACCATTAACACAAACACTACAGCGAAAAGTAACTGTATCCTGTAGCCTTCCATTGATACCACTGCACAAAACAAATTCAAGCAAACACACATGCCATACGACTAAGGCCTTATGTGGGGCGCGGTGGTGTGGGGTATGTTCGGTGCCTTGCAGCCGGAGGGTTGCGGGTTCGAATCCACCTCAAGCCGCCGCGTAGGGACCCTGGGCAAGTCTTTCAGGTTGCCTCCCTAGGGTTTTCAGTAAAATCTAAGGTTACCACACTGCAAAATTCCACAAACTTTTATTGGCTTTACCGTCGGACAAAATTTTAATAAACAACTTGGTACTTTTTACCTGATTGGTTGATTCAAACGGCGGGTAGAGGTCCATGATCTCAGCTATCTTAGATTCACCCTTTTCAATAACGTCTCTTCGAGATTTCAGTGTCCTGAGCATGCGGTCGTCGATTGTGGAAAAGTCAGGAGTTGTTTTCCTCCACTCTTTTTTCAAAACCAGTTGGTGCTCTTTAACCGTCTGTTCATCTTCTCCTGCGGCACTGTAGTCCAACTCAGCTGCCACCTAACATGCAAAAAGTATGCATATTGCTATGTGTTTGCAATAAAATCTAGAAAATTTGTACAATTCAATCTTTCAAACTGCATATTCTCTCGTTAAACCAAATTCTCTCATGCCTTCCTTCACCATCGCTTTTTTCAAGTCGGTTATAATAAGTTTTTAAACAAGACAATATGATACAACACAGTGCAATACAATACATCCTAAGATATAGAATAATGAAATAAATAATTAATTGAATAATTTAAACAAATAATGAAAATAAGTAATGAATTTAGAAGCTCTAATAATTTTTTCTTGAACAATAATCATTACATATCAAATCCAAACCTTGCAGCGTTTTCTCGCAAGAGATGTCTCCTCGCCCTCCTCTCCATCGTCTCGTCTCTTCATCCCCGGTGAACCATATTTCTCCTTGCGCAGTTTTATTTCTTCATTAGAACACAGCGGTCTTCGAATTTCTTTAAATCGCTGTGTAAGTGCGTTTCTCCAAGTCGCCTAGTTATCAAATTAACATAATATCCTGCATGTATTTTGGCAAAATACTAATCTAATCTAATCTAATATGAACAATTTTAAACCGCTTCTCACAGCACAGCTATTCAGAAGTGCTCTTAGAATGTCAGGCCCATGAAAAGAGGAGTTTTTAAGCAGCGAAGAGATGCAGGTGAAATCCCCTCCAGAATCCTGCTACCAATGTCAGCCGGAAGGTTATTGCATAATGAGGGACTTGCAACATCACATCTGTATTGTAGGGTTATTAGTGTCATAGATTGACACAATGAGCAGGGAAAGCTTACTATCGCAAACAACTACAAACTTTCCAAACATTAGTACAAAGTGACAATAACAATAACATCATAGGCGTAGCCACATGGAGGCACGAGGAGGCAATTGCCTCCTCTTAATTTCTTATATACTGGAACCTCGATTGACAAAACCCCACTACACCTGGATGACTCATGGAGTTGCCTCCTCTTGAACTTAAGTCTGGCTACACTCCTGAATAATATGTATTGTATCTATCAATTTATATATGTGATAATAATTTACAAGTGATAATAAATTCTAACAAAGCTGAGAAGTTTCGATTCAATTTGGCATTCATTTGAAATACAAAAAATTTCACATTTTTAAAATGTCAAAACAAACACAGTAATAGGGTTGCAGCTGTATGGAAGAAATGTTTTCATTTAAATAGGCCTATATAAAGCTGCTCTTTTCAGCCATGGCTGGGCTGGGAGCGACTTTGAGTAGATATCATGAAGGGGCTAAACATCAAGTTTTTTTATTCATTGATTGATTGAATATATTCAGGAAGTGCTAACTAAAACTAATCAGAATATCACAATCAACATCACAATAATTTGTAAATACTTACAAAACGAGGACCATTTTGCCTTCCGGCTTTGAATTTATCTTCTAGACAGGAATGTGCATTCACGAGGGATGAACACACAGCTGAATAGTCTTCACCAGATGGATACCTATTTACAAACATACACTATTATTTATACAAAGATATTGACACCATGCTTAATTATCAAGCTAAATGGGCATTATCTTTACTGTGCATTTCTTCAAGATGCATAAGTGTGAATCACTTTGCATTGATCTCCATTATGATGCTCTAATTCTGCAGTTTTCTCAAAACGAGGTAAATGACAGCCCTTTGTCCGGTACAATTCTTGAATGTAGATCCACAGTACTTGCATGCCAATAATTGGGCAAATTGAGCAACGTTTCCTACAGTAATTCATGCAACTATGAACAAAAAGTTCTTGCAAATTTCAACTCGAAATATTCAACATCAGCACTAAATACCAATGGTTCTACTTCAATTTGGAGAAATGAACTATTACTATTTAAAGAGAGTACAATAAAGATAGCAGTCTTACATTCCAACTATTTCCAGAAGATCTTGTGCTAAGACCTTGATAATCTTGATCCGCTGGAGGCGGTCGTTCATTAAATCGGGATCTTTCCGGACTAAGGCCTTCTCTATCTCTAGCGGAAACTTTGGCAGCCTGTACGCTCCCACAGAATGCCGTCGTATAGGTGTTGTCACAAATGGCTGCTCAGGAACATGTAATTCCTCCAGAGGCTGTGCATTCTCCCTAGGTTGATCCAGGGTACTGCTCTCTGAAAAACATAACAACTGCTAATAAATTATAAGGCAATGCCGTTATTTTGTGTGTTCCAATAATTACATCATATTCCTTTTTATTGCTGAAAAAAGACAGGCAAAATAAGGAAATAGGGCCTATAATTGTGGGTTTCAATAGGTCAAAAAACAAAGTATGCAATGTAGTCTAATATTTATAACTCAGTTACCCTTTATAAGGAAAACTAAGTCAAACAATTTTAGTGCATGCTTTTTGATACATTCTTAAATAATTATATTGTGCAAATAATATCCTCATAATATATGAGGTTGGTATCAAGGGTACCTGGCTGAAAAATACTGCTGCAACATCCTCAATCAATTTGTTGGACCCTGACTAACCAAGGACATCCTCTTGGAAAACAGTCTTAATGTTCACAGACCATTGGCAAAATCATGGCCATTGGGGTCATTAGTCAATCGAACTTCCAGTAAATAAAAAAAGCAAGAGGAGGCAGCTACCTTCTTGTGCCTCAATGTAGCTACGCCTATGCAGGTGACATGAAAGCTGTATAATTATTATTTTTAGAATATTATTATAAAAAAATTTAAGTTACCTAAAACTGAGACTTCTGGAATTATTCTTAATTTTCCAGACTCTGGAATGTCATCGTCATTCTCGATGTCCAACCAATCAGTCCCCAGATCAGGATCGACAAATTCATATTGCAGTATGAAATTGTTGACATTGAAACGGCTCTGAATTGCAGACTTCAACTCACTCTTGTCACCAATCTGAAGCATCTTCTTTGATCCTGTCTTCTCATTTGTGATAAGAAACTTATGCATAATGAATCTAAAAACATGTATATATACACTTATACTTCCTTAAACTTTCCATCACACTGAGTTCTTAGAAATCAGTGTTTAATTTAAATCAATGATTTTGGCTGGTAGCAATGCGATATTGCATTGACACAAAAATTTTCCGTTGTCCTTCGTATGAAATTTCATAACCATTTAAGGCAGTATGATCCAACTCTTGACCTGGTCGTATAAAAACCCATTGCTCTCCATCTTCAACAATATAAGAATGGAAGTGATTGATATACCTTACAGATATGAACATCTGGCCAACCAAACACCAAACTCCCTCAAATCCTACAATGTGTTTCAATTTCATAAACAAGGGTACATCATCATGGACTAAATCAATAACAAAGAAGTCGTTTACAGAATATTGAACGTTGTTGTGATAGACACTTGTTGCAACTGTAAATGTTGTATGCTGGGCACAACCAAAAAATTTGATAAGATTGGGCTGAACATCTATAGGAAACCAATTAATCAAAATATCACTCTGTTTTCTTAACTCTTTATTTGATATTAGAATATTTTCACCACTTAGTTCCCAACATTTTCGCATTTGGTTTCTCTCAGCCAATGTCTTGCAAATATTAATAAAATTTCCAGTTCTTTTACAAATGTTTTTCAGGTAACGATGGTATCCTTCAAATCGCATACACCAAAAATTTCTGAGTGGACCAAACTGTGTAATTAACCTTGGATAATGTACTAAAAAATGAAATTTTGGAGTGAAGTCTCCACTGCTCAAACTTAAAAATAGTTTATGGTGATCAGAAATCAGTTGATCTAAAACTGGAATCCACTCCTTTTTTATCATAGGTGCAAAAATTATATCACAAACTTGTCTCAACAGTATATATACACGCCAACCATCTTCTTCGATTGGTACAATATCACCAATTAAAAATGGCAATATACGAAACAGTGCCCACATTTCTGATGCAGTTCCGTGAACACCACATTTGATTAAATTCTCTTTGAACAAAGGGGGCTTGTTCATTCTATCTTTCGGTCCAAATCTAAATGTTTTTACACGATCATTTAAAACTTTCACAGAAACCAACTTCTGAATGAGCAGACATCGAAATACAACAGACAAAGTTGCAGGTATAACACCTTCCAAGATATCATGCATGAGGTCTGGAGGCAGACATGTAGTAACCTCAAAGGTAGACAATTCTGAAAAAATATTGTCTCCATTAACCCCATACACAGAACTTAGGCTTTTGTCGTTCAACACAGCATGGACATGACTCTTATGAATATCTTTTGTTCGCATAATTGGAAAACTGTCATCAGTTTCAGATGCAAATTTTTTAATATTTGCATATGGCACCATACAGAAACGGCACAATCGTCCACTGCTGAAGGTTCTTCTGAAACCTCCAATTTCATGGATTGCAAGGTTATCGCCTGAAACTGTAGCTAATGAAGCAAAAAAATGAAAATTGTTACCTTTGCAACTTATCGTAAATCCATCACTCTCCAACTTTTGCAAATCAACCATCAAATTGCTAACAACTTTAGCTAAACCACCCGGTTTTTTGTTTAACAGAGCAGGTGCTAAAACAGCTACATGAATGTGAGAAAGTGCTGACAAATACCGTTTTGCTACATTGCCAACAAAAAAATATATTGCTGTTACTTTATATCTACATTTTGCACTGCCTAAAGGATTGCACAGTTCAAAATCATCAATATAGAAATGCAATCTCAAAGCTCTAGGATGACTTGAGAAAAATGGATGGCTGCGAAATATATCTCCATCACTATAATCGCACATAATCTCTTCATCTCGAGTTGCATTCTTTTCACACTCTTGCATGAGTGACAATAAAACATCCTCATGGGCAATGTAAGCTTTCAGTGTTTCAATGATAGGAATGTACTGAAAAGAAAGCTTTTTCTGGGCAGTGTTATCTCCCAAGTCCCCTTCAATGTCATCTTTAAAAAGAATTTCAACAGGTTCTACCAAATTCAAATTGTTCCTGCACATTCTGCTAAATTTATTATCAGTGTTGATTGACTGATAAGCACTTAAAAACAAGTGATCCTCTTTGAGCAGTTTATTTAACTCATGTGCATTTGATGTAATTACTCCATTTTTATTCAAAGCCACAATGACTTGCTCACAAAACTCATTGTGGGACACTGAGATTAGTTCAGAGATGTCATTCATTAGTGCAGAAAACGTTGCTTTAGGCAGAACATACTGTTCTCTAGCTTTTAGAGAAAAAAGCAAAATGCGCTTGGTAAAAGCTTGCAAGAAGTTCTGTTCACTTGCCCGTTCATCCTCAGGAACATCTATGTCATCATCCCATTCCATATCAACATCTTGCTCCCAGTTTAGCATATCTGAAGTCACTTCAATGGTAGCTTTAGGTTTAATGTCAGATTGTAAAGCATCCATGTGATTTCGTCTAAAATGTTTTCTATAACTTTCCGCAGTAGTATATACTTGATTGCAAGAAGAAATGCCACACAATAAATCACATCGTTCATTTGATGAATGCTTTAAATACAGATGCTGAAGCATAACTTTCAAGTTATCAAAACGTTTATTACAATTCTGCCATGGACAGCAATAAAATTGCTTTCTTGTTGCCATGATGAGCCTGTATTTCTTATATAAGGCTTAAAAAGAAAACTAATGAATATTAAATAAAATATATATTACAATTTCACCTATAAATATTAGATTAAAATGAAACACAAACCAAAATGGATATAAAGTATATAATATAGTCAACCACACCTAATATTTTCCGTTTCAAATTATACTTTCTTTCTAATTCTAGTCACTGAAAATCTCACAAAAGCCTATAACAATTTCTTTCGTTCAAAATGATGCGAACAGCTCAGCCTCCGGAAATACAGAGAAAGACACTTAGTATCTGCATCCATTTTATTCAGGCGCCTCAGCCCTCTTTCTGCGCGCCAACACTTTCTAGCCAATAGCAAGCTGCCTTCCCAGTGCTGAGACAGAAGCCACTGCCGATACAGATGCAACCCAAGCTCACACGGGCGCAGCCAGTCCAGTATCAGATTCTCCAAGATAACCTTCACCTTCACCTCTGCACCGACCGACACCCTCGGTGATACTTTAGTCCACAAACAAAATTACGAAGACCCTGTGAAGGCTTTGGTATCTTCATAGCAAGAACACCGTGGATGTCATTCGATAACAAAATAAATATATACTAAGATAAATAAAGAAAAAGATGTTACATTTACCTTCAGTTGTGTCCGCCATTGACATAAAATAGAAACTCCAAACACTTTCATTTTAAAAAGGTGGCCGTTTTCATACAAAGGCCTATAATATAACGTCATATATCACTCGCCTAAAACACGCTTCAATCCCGGTCGTTGTTCAATCCTGCCAGCCCTACTATCTACTATAAGTGTCTGTTGTTGTTGGTTCAAACACTTCGTTCTGGGTCTACCCGATAAACGTCGAAAGCGATTAAACGGCAAAATAAGCCACATCCACGAATGCAGTTTTCTACTAAGCGTTCGATATCTTTTTATGCTATCAGAAAACTCAAAACCCATGGCCTTTCTTCCTCATCCATCCATAATGTAACCAAAGCCACTATACCGTTGCTAAACTTCTATAGGCCCTATGCCTCCCCATCCTGGTGGGATCTCGCGCTGGCTTCCGATAAAGAACGTCTGGAAAAACTCCTAAAAAGAGCCAAACGCCTAGGTTACCTAGAACAATCCTTTCCAACAGTCTCTGAACTTGCCAATATAGCCGATGCGAAACTCTTTTTCTCCATATTACACAATCACCAACTCCTGCCTCCACCCCGACCCCTCTCCGCTCACCAATTAAGACCTAGAGCACACAACCATACTCTCCCACCCAAGGACAACTCTCAATTTATTCCTAGATCATTATATAAAAATACTAGCATTTTTTACCCGGCGTTCGCCCGAGTTTTCCCCAGGCGTAATTATTAACGGCTGCAAATAAAGGCTACTTACTTACTATATTTGCTGATGGGCTTCAAATATTTAAAAACTTTCCATATATCTTAATGGAAACGATATTTTTGAGGTGAACATAGTTGCTTTGCCCGTGTACTGCACGGGTGATCTCTTCCTTATAATAATAGGCAATATTAATAGACGAAGTTCTGCCGTTAGCCCGCGTGACGTAAGATTGCATATTTAGGCCGCGTGACGTAAGATTGCATATTTAGGCCCCATGACGTGAACAAATGGCCATTATGTAGGCCTAGTATTTAAAAGATAGCCTCGTCGAAACAGTTTTTAATTTAAAGCGTCCATATATCGGCGTTTAAATAAAATTGCTAGCTGAAAATAGTCGCGTTGATCTAGACGTGGCGTAATAATGTTTTGCAAAATTTTGTAAATCGCTAAAGCGCTCCGTTTCGGAGCCTTTAGACAACAGACATAGCCTACAAACATAAAACATACAAACATACGGAAGGTCAACGTAAACAGACTAAGACTTATATTATAAGATTTACTAGTTTAATTCTAAAATCTTATAATGAACTTTAATTATCCATTATCACTCATGTTTGCATTTCTGCGTTTTTGTCGGATTGTTTTTCTCAATAAACGAATGTGTGTGTGGGGGTGTGTGCGTGTGTGTGTGTGTGTGTGTGTGTGTGTGTGTGTTATTCGAAAACTAGTGCGGACCCGAACCGTGGAATCCCGATTCGCTAAAAGTGCTTAATAGGGCCTCAGCCGATTGCCCAGAATTAATGCAGTTTTGAACTAAGCGTTCGATATGCCGAAAAAAGGAAAAAAGTTGTTTTCAAGCAATGAAACCTTGGTAGGTTACACAGAATCTGTTTCAGTCTACGAAACCGATAAGCTAGGCTACTGTTTATCCGGAGCTAAATTTCGTGTTGAGGCTTTTCTCAATGTTGCTTCGTTGCATAAAATAAACTTATGATAATTTTGTTTGCAATAAATAATCCCATTTTGATAACGTCATTGACTTATTTAGTTACTTAGCCTACTGACTTCTGTAACACACCACCTAAGGGTAGCATTTCTTAATAAAGGAGAATTAATTTGTATGCGAATCTAGCTGCATCCTAACCCATAAAGGTTAAGGCCTCCATGGATTTGGGCGTTGATGGTCATTAAGCCATAACGACCATCAGACCCCCAGCCGACGGAGGCCATTAAGAACCTACCGATACGACTCGGCCTTGATAATCGCCAACAGAGTAAAGGATTCGATAATTAGCACTTCCTAATTAAGACTGATACCAGCCCATCGGTCACCCCCACAGACCAGGCGGACACCAATGGTGTGTCAATTAATGATGGTTCGCAGCGACCTGCCGAAGTAAGGGTAATGTAGCCAAGTGTCACAGTGGTCTGGTTGTTGCTGCTGTTATTATTGTAGAATGTAGAAGCTTGATATCTTAGGGTCTGAAAAATCTACAAAGTGCACCGGCACAATCTGTTGCTCCTGGCAATGGTTGTTTGTGGATAACCTTGGGTTGTTATTTTAGTTCCACTGACAGTGCCAAATGTACCATTAAGCTAAAAAAAGCTGCAGCTTCTAGGTCTCACAATCAGCAGTAACAGGGGCCTATAAAGATCAAAATAAATTTGGTGGTCTTCTTAACATGGTGTGTACTACATGTACATTTTTAAGTATTTTAAAAAGTACACTTAGGCTACATGTTGCATACCCAAGGTATACAATACTTAAGTGTAAGCCTATACTAAAATCTATGACAGATATCAAACCAACCAAATAATAAAAAATAAGTAAATGCATTCATTTCAAAACAATGTAAATTTGTCACTCCATTTGGACAGGCAATTTTTCCGATATGGGCTGTGTATGTCTTAAATAGGCCTATGGTACAGCCATAATTTTATGGTGTTTGCCACATCTATGCCATGTAAAATCTATGTCGTAAATGCACCAAACAATTGCATTAAATAAGTTCGAATATCATGTCTCATGGGCCTATTGCTACTGACACAAGAAGACAAATCCGACTAATTACTCCTGAGCAGCCATGTTTTAGAGCAGAAACATAGGCTACAAACGCACACGGAAACCGAGAAGTTTAGGACAATGGAGTCTATAGAGTTGGACCGGCCATGGATGAATGCTCTCAATTTCGGGACACACACACACACACACACACACACACACACACACACACACACACACACACACACACACACACACACACACATGCAGGGTTTAGACCAGTACTGTAAACAGAGCTGTAATATGCCAAAAACTAATCTTTGTCGGCGGCAACGGCCTATGTAGTCGTAAGCTGCCGTTAAACTGCGGACACACAAGTTGGTAGCCAATGAGTATTACGTCATAGCGGCAAACAACTTATTTTGTCGTGTAGCCTATAGCGTTTATAATTATGACCCAGACTCAGAGTGCCACATTTTTACAAGTTTTGGACCATGTAGGATCTCTATGATATAGATTTATGGTGGATGTAGTCGATAAAATCCAATAAATTCCATATAGAACTCAGATGGTGTAATGATGTGCATCTAATGCCTGAACTACATGTGGCGTTTATTATAGTCCTGATTATAGCCATGGGTCACTTATGGATTCCATACAGAGCGCAGATGTCTTGTACATAATACATTACATTTAGATTGGTAAACAATCCGGGACCTATAGGGTAGGACTATAGGCCTACATTAAGTGCAGATAAGGCCGTTATTTAGAAACCCCGTATAGATTATAATGTAATGCAGCTTGGTAAACCATGACGCTTATTAATCGGCGTTACTTACTTACATACCGTGGCGCATTGGATAACATCTGGCACAGACACCGCAGTGCGTTTGCAGGCGGTTCAATAAAGCACGTACTTACTTACTTACTTCGTCTCTTCAACGGATATATCGCCCCTTGGGTGAGGACCGGGTCGCAGGCGTTGGCTCTTAATTATCTCTCGGCAGCCGCAGTCGAACAACCGTGTAACGGCGTAATGATGTTGATGTCACTACCTGAGCCACATGGGACCTCTGTAATGGCGGTTAAGCGCTGATTAGATAATAATGGACCACACGACATGACCGTAGATTCCATATAGAACTCATAGCTGGAGGACCGGGGGTGAATGCTCTAAATTTCGGGATAATCGTAAACTCCAGGTGTCTAAAGCGCTACTTTAAAGCTATGCGCATGGGCACTAGTTTATTCACGAGTGCTGCGTTAGAGGGGTTGAGCAGAGATCGATGATGCCCTGTGGAGATGCGAGTCCCGTTTCCAGACATATCAAGGAGATCAGACTGAGCGGGTAAAGTAGCAGAATAGCCTACCAGCAGCAGATGGCCTACCTTAGCACGGAAAACCTTTATAATCAGGAGAATCTATTATAATAGAGATGATTCATTCACTATTTTGTATAACTTCCATGTACACCAAAGTGCTGTTTGCAGTTGGTTGAATAAATGATGTACTTACTTACTAACGAGATCAGTTGAACTTACTTACTCACATACAGCTACAATATAAGTTGAACTTACTCACATACAGCTACAGATCAGTTGCATGGGTATCAGCTTTTATCGAATACAAGTTTTGGATTTGGAAAAGAATTGCTTTAGGCCTACACATCTTTTAGAAATTTAGGGCCTACTATTTATTATGCCTCCTAGACCTAGGCCTATATTATTATTACTTCTATATGTTGTTTTACATTCTATTTAGATGTCCCAGTGTGCATTTGCTAATGGGGTAATAAAGGCTACGCTTACTTAATTCTTGCTAAAGAGAAGTCTGATTGATGAAAATAAATTTTGCTTAAATAGAAATTTAATATTATTATTCAAAGAAATCCGTTGCTTAAACAGAAGCTGGATTTATGAAAAATAATTTCTAATTATATAGAACTTGTAGACCCCTATTGATGAAAAGTATTGTCTGCTTCTGAAGCTGGATTGATGAAAAGGATTCTTGCCAAAGTAGACGTTGGATTGACGAAAGATAATGCTATAGGCTAATTGGCCAATAATTTACGGCGCTAAACTACACGTCTACCTCTGTTCTGTTCTGTTTCGAGGGTCGGCCGCATCATGAACAATATTCCTCCCAGTATAGGAATTGTAAAAAAATAACTGGGGGGGGGGTTGTACATTGATTTATGTGCAGTTTGGGTGTGAAATGTAGACTTTACTATGGGATCCTAAGAAAGACTAGGGGTTGAACCCCCCCCAACTCCCGGCAATTCTCACACTGATTCCTCCAGCGTCTCCTGACAGTTTATTTAACGACGTCGTCATATCGACGATGATTGGCGTTTATCGCTAACTCCCATAATGATTTGTAGACCTATTTATATAATATTTAAGCAAACTGATGCCGGTGTTTCCTCTCACCTCCCTCACCATTTCAACTCTAAACATCATCCATCTTAGCCGTCTGACTGTGCGGCTGTGCCTGCCTGACCCCGAATTTGACCCTCTCCCTATCGATTTTGTTTTGATAAAGCGCCTGTGAATAAGCTGGTTCCCGCGTCTTCGCTTTTGTGGGCGCTCTAGAAATCTAGAGTTTACGATTAGCCTACGCTTGAGCTTATGCACCAGAGGCGGGGCAGAGCTCGATATCCTGTGGAGATCCGAGTCCGGTTGCTAGAGACATCAACTAGAGGAGGCTGAGCGGGCCAGAGCGGGTAAAGTAGCAGAATGGGGTGGGGCGGGGGAAGGCATAAAATAGTGGTAACATCACTGGCGTGAAGAGCAGTAGGAAGCGGGATCGCTTCCCGCAACCCTCCCAAAGGTCCACTCAGCCTATCATTCGCGAGATGGCGCGTTGGTAAAATGAGATGTAGGACGTTATGGGCGCCTTGCATGGCTGCCTAATAGTTAATTTCGACTCCTGTTATAACTTGTGATCATCCGCTCTTACTGAATTGTAATCATACTGCGTATTGTCAGTTTGAATTAATAGAGAATATTATTCATTAATACAAGATCAGTTGAACTTAGGCCTACTTAGGCAAACTTATAATAAGTTATAGCCGGCCCTATAGTGGGCTGAAAAATTATACAATATCTTTGGGCATACTGCGCGGACGCCGGACGGTACCAGATTTTCTAATGACGACACTAACCCTAACCCTGACCCTAACCGACCCTCACGACGCCGAACCTGACCCTAACCGACACTCACGACGCCAGTAGACTTACGCACCATATCCTTCAGCCCCCGATACTATAAGCTTGCCCTTACTTAGTCACATACAGGTGAACGAAATTGAATACTTATTTTGGAGTATTTTTTTATTTCGTTGGAATTATTTTTGTCTAATAGATAATTTTTATGCTACAAAATTCTGATGTTGGCATGGCCAAGTTAGTTGAAGCGTTTCCACTGAATGCCTGAGGTCGACGGTTCAAATCCGATTCTCACCTAATTTTTTAATTCGTTAAATGTTTTTAAACCAATGGTCTGTTATCGTGTGCTAATATCAACGATATTATAATTCGTATTTTTGCAATATATTGTGCAATTTTCCTAGGGAAAATGTAAATTTACACGTGCTATGTTATAATAATTTTCGTTTAATTTTTCAAACTGACAAGTACGCAGTATGATTACAGTTCATAGTATGAACGCCTTGAACGGATGATCATAAGTTATTACAGGAGTCGAATTTAACTGTTTGGCAGCCATGCAAGGCGCCCCTCACGTCCTACTGCTAATTTTTTCATCGCCATCTGGCGAATGAAAAGGCTGAGTCGACCTTAGCGAGGGTACCGGGAAGCGATCTCGCGTCCATTGACTCTTCGTGCCAGAGTGTTACCATTGTCATAAACCGCCTCCCAGTTGACTTATGTAGGAAAATAAGACTACATGGCGGATTTCTGCTGAATTGTATTTCTCGGTTTCGCAAAATGTGGACATAGCACCTTATAGTTCTAGGGTTACGACATGCTATGATGACTTAGGCCTATGTAGGACTAATTTGAAGATGGCAAGCCACGCAAACCCCGTTGCAACAAGTGTTCTGGAACCGAATACGTTATCTAGGCATACATATTTAATTATTTTCCAATCAAATTACGCAATTCAAATTTTCTATTTTTTAAAATATAATATTTTTGTCAGATTTCATACGAGGCTCCAAACCTGCATTAAGATCATAATTTTCCGTAGGCCTAATGCATTAAAAACCTACTGGTGCTTTAATTTTGTAATCATGCATTTCAAAGCAATGGAAATCTGAACTATAAAGTCTGTAATAATAAAATTTTACTTAATATACTCTTTTAAATAGAATATCTAATTTGGAATATTTTTCTTTCAGTTTTTATTATTTTTCGTTTTTCTTTTAATAGGTAATTTTTATGCTTCAATAATTAGTACTACGGCATGGCCGAGTTCGTAGAGGTGTTTCCTTTTAGTTCACGTGATTGGCGGTTCGACTCCCACTCTAACCTGATTTTTTTTAAATCATACAAGTTTCTTAAACCAATGTCCTATCAGCACAATATTGTAAACAACATAATATTATTTCTTACGTAATTGTCACAAGATTGTGATCTGTTTATCATTGCTCATCGAAGGTCATTACCATAAATTTGGCAATGAATTATTACTTAAATCATTTTAATGAATAACATTAATTAATCTTTAACAATAAATTATTAATTCGTTGATTAATTATTCAGAAAGTATAATTTAGTTAATCACGAACTTACTTGTTTATATGATCAACTACTAGCACTATAATTTTGCAGTGGTAGCCTATAGCATTGAACAAATACCACGCTATAATGTAGCCTAACGTGGAATAACCCACGTTCCCAAACGGACTTTACACCATTGACAAAGCTATGGTGGGAATTCCCCATATCACACCCTCCACAAATATATTACACCCCAATCCCCGGGTTTTCAGTAACAGTGTAAGCTAATTCTAATTCTAATCGATTAGCAATTTAACTAATCTATTAGCTGTTTGTCTAAGTTTGGCTAATTCTAATTCTAATCGATTAGTTACAAGATTAGCTAGTTCTAATTCTAATCGATTAGCAATTTAACTATGGACCGGAAACCACCGTCACAGAACGAAGTTACGCCTATGGTGATAGCCATAGCCGAGGCAAAATTGGTTCTCGGTTTCTGTATCGAACTGGGGCCCATTGTGCATGAATGGGTTCTGGGGTTTATCGATCCTAGGCCCATCATGCATGAGTTGGCCTATGATGAAAAGGCTTGTGACCCATAAATATGGATTTCGTGTCCCTTGGTGATCGAATTAATCGCTGGTAACAAATTTCTACTTTCCTGTTTGATGGTGAATCGGAATGCGAGGCCAGCGTCGCAGTTCAATATATCACTCGATCGAGAAAGAACTGTGAACGTAGACAGCAGGCAGGAGAGAGACATACATACATACAGACAGGCAGAGACAGAGAGACAGACAGATAGACAGAGACAGACAGACAAACAGACAGACATACAGACAGGCAGAGACAGAGAGACAGAGAGACAGAGAGATAGACAGAGACAGAGACAGACAGACAGACAGAAAGGCAGAGACAGGGACAGAGACATAGGCAAAGAGACAGACAGATAGATAAAGAGACAGAGACAGAGAGACAGACAGAAAGACAGAGACAGACATACAAAGAGAGAAGAGAGAGAGACACAGACACGGAGAGAGAGATGCCTCTGCGACAGACATAGTCCGCTACGTCTGTCAGTTGTCGTTCCGTATCACTTCCATCCTTCCATCTGTACCTCCTTCCGTCCGTCCGTCTATCCTTAATTATTTCCGTTAGTCTGTCCTCCTCCAGTTTGTCCGTCTGTTCATCCTTCCCTCCCTCTGTCTGTCCCTCCTTCCCTCCTTCTTTCTTTCAATCCGTCCGTCTGCACTTCCCTCCTTCCTTTCATCCGTCTGTTACTCCATTCGTCCGTCCATCCCTCCTTCCTTCCGGCTGTCCTTCCTTACATCCGCCCGTCTGCCCTTCCCTCCGTCCGTGGTCTTCCCTCCCTCCGTCTGTGCATCCATCTGTCCCTCTCTCCCTCCCTCCCTCCGTCCGTCCCTCCTTCCTTTCATCCGTCCATCTGTCTCTCCCTCCCTCCGTCTATTCCTCCCTCACTCCGTCTGTCCATCCCTCCCTCGGTCTGTTCCTCCCTCCCTCCCTCCGTCTGTCTCTCCCTCCTTCCTTCCTTCCTTCCTTCCTTCCTTCCTTCCTTCCTTCCTTCCTTCCTTCCTTCCTTCCTTCCTTCTTTCCTTCCTTCCTTCCTTCCTTCCTTCCTTTTCCCTTCCTTCCTTCTTTCCTTCCTTCCTTCCTTCCTTCCTTCCTTCCTTCCTTCCTTCCTTCCTTCCTTCCCTCCCTCCCTCCCTCCCCTCCCTCCTTCCTTCTTTCCTTCCTTCCTTCCTTCCTTCCTTCCTTCCTTCCTTCCTTCCTTCCTTCCTTCCTTCCTTCCTTCCTTCCTTCCTTCCTTCCTTCCTTCCTTCCTTCCTTCCTTCCTTCTTCCTTCCTTCCTTCCTTCCCTCCCTCTCCTTCCTTCCTTCCTTCCTTCCTTCCTTCCTTCCTTCCTTCCTTCCTTCCTTCCTTCCTTCCTTCCTTCCTTCCTTCCTTCCTTCCTTCCTTCCTTCCTTCCTTCCTTCCTTCCTTCCTTCCTTCCTTCCTTCCTTCCTTCCTTCCTTCCTTCCTTCCTTCCTTCCTCCATCGTCAGTCGTCATTGCTCCTTCGAGTGATTCCATGATCGCCGCGGGGTGGACGAATAACTTATTCTAAGTACGTCGTAAATCCGCTGACCCATTGAAACGCTGAATGTTCACTCGTAAATCGTCTCTCACGATTTCTGCTCCCACTTAGTCTTCGCCCAATTATACAACGCCGCTGGCTCTCCCTCTCTTCCTTCTTACCCTACCCCTCCTCCACTTCTTCCTCCTCTTCTCCCTCTTCTTTTCCTATCCCTTTTCCTCTTCCTTCTCCTTCTCATCCTCTTCACTCAGCTTCGATGCCTAATCCTACCTTCAAAGAGCGAATTTAATTGCGGAAAAATTGTCGACGGTTTGACACGATGTCACTTTTGTTCTATACGACTGTCTGCCTTTTCAGCTAACTGCCATTTCTCATTTACCCTTTCCTTATACATAATAATAATAATAATAATAATAATAATAATAATAATAATAATAATAATAATAATAATAATAATAATAATAATAATAATAATAATGCGGTGGTTTTCCGCGGTACTTTTGCCACACTGGACCTTAACGACGATTAGGTGCCGTTTTATTGTTCCCTCATAGGCGTAGCCACATGAAGGCAGGAGGAGGCAGTTGCCTCCTCTTGGATTTTCCCGTATTTGCCTCCTCTTGCCCGAACTCCATCGCCATACAAATCTGCATGCAATTTACTTACTTACTGCACTGTTCAAGCGAATGTTGTACCGTACGGCGTATACTATTTCCTGACACACAGACACAGTTTTCGTTTCCGGTAACAAACGCCTAACTTCAGTATTTTTCAAGTAAATTGTACTAATCGAATTATTGTGTATTATCGTCATTCCGACTCATTCGTCAATTCGTCAATAGTCATTATTATGTCTGCGGGGCCGCCAAATAAGAAACTTCGACAGATTGTGCTATCTTTTGCCAGCCAAAAGCCAGCGAAGAAATACACAGGTAACGACAGGTTATTAGTAATAACGCCTATGGTTATTAGTTATAATTAGTAACGAAGCTTCTCTTGAAGAAAAGACCTAGTTTCATCAATCCAACTTTATATACTTACGGAAACAATTATTTCCATCATCCAGCTTCTATTTAATCAAACTTCCATTTAGGCAAGAAATCATTCTCATCAATCCCTGCAGCTTCCATTTTAAAGCAACAATGTAAAATAATTTAGCAACGTAAACTAGGGTTTAACCGTTATACCGTTAGGATTAGTAAATAGTAATTATGGTAACTTTGTAAGGGGCTTCTATCCCCCCTAAACAACCGGGCTCAATCCCTCTCCTTCCCCCCTACTGTGATTGAAGAGATCTGTAACTTGTAAAAGAAACACTCCCCCCTGTTTTTCACTGGGCTCAACTTGAGCCCACCGTGTATAGGGATAGAAGCCCCTGATTATGGTTCCTTTATCAACTGGTGTTTTTAAATTACTGTCGTAATTTTACTTCATTCTCATAGAGCTCATAAATAATATATTGCCACAGTGTAAAACTAATTTGTACAAAATCTTCTTTTAACTGGTGTCTTTAAAATTACTGAGCATTGTAATTTTACGTCACGTTTTCAATGTTTCACATTTGAAGTACTGCAGGAAAAAAAGTCTACGATTTTCGTCTATTGCTCCATGGATAAATTTTGCCTCCTCTTGTTTGCTCCATGGGTACATTTTGCCTCCTCTTGTGCCTCCTCTTGAAAAGAGGTCTGGCTACGCCACTGATTGTTCTTAATTAATATTAAGTCCCTGAGGGATCATCATGTGTACCTCGGGGCATAATAATAATAATAATAATAAATAATAATAATAATAATAATAATAATAATAATAATAATAATAATAATAATAATAATAATAATAATTACGACAATTTATATAGGTCCGTAACACGGCCATGCCGTTACAAGGGCGCATTACAAGACAACTAACAACAGTCGCGATAAGCCCTGGCGAACAAATGTGATTTTAGCATGGATTTGAAAGAGTCTATATATATATATATATATATCTATATATATATATATATATATATATATATATATATATATATATATATATATATATATATAAGACATAACCGAGACGATATCTCTGACTTTCTGCTTTCCAGTAGCAGACAACCGGAACAGATGTCAGATACGATTCTCATCTAAAAATCAATTACAAGTTCCTCGGTCTTCTACGTGTTTTGGAGACTGTTCCCTTCTCTGTCGCTGAACCCACAGCGTGGAGCGTCTTTCCGACCGTGTTAGGAATGCGCCATCTCTGGAGACATTTAAATCACAGCTCAAGACTTATCTTTTTAAACAATCACATGACTGTCATTGATTTTGAAAACATGTAGAGCAGCAGCCTTTCCTTCGACCTCGGCAGGGCTACGGCGCTAAATAAATATTTATTATTATTATTATTATTATTATTATTATTATTATTATTATTATTATTATTATTATTATTATTATTATTATTATTATTATTATTATTATTATTATTATTATTATTATTATTATTATTATTATTATTATTATTATTATTATTATTATTATTATTATTATTATTATTTATTATTATTATTATTATTATTGTTATTATTATTTTTATTTTTGCCCCGAGGTAAACATGATAATTCAGGGACTGGGTCGAGGTCGCATTATATATTGATGAATTAAGCAAGGGGTGTGTACAAATCGTGACTGGGAATTAAGCCAATGCAGCTCGTCGTTAGAGTATTACGAGTATACCTAAGAATGTCTCAAGCGATACGCCACCTATATCTCAAGAGATTCAACCACATATCGAAACATCATCCGGGTGCCATAAGACCCTGCTACGGCCACGGCTTTTCCCCTCAATCCGTATGATCCAGGGCTCAGCTGTAACCCCGCTGGAATGAGACGGGTAAGTCCTTCAAACGTCAGTCGGGGTTTCACTGACCGATAAAACCCGGCTCTGCCTAACCAGACGCGACTGAGCACGGTGCCCGATGGGCGCTCTAAATTAGTTCATCTAGCGATCGTATCATCGAAGGGATTAAACGCTGAGTTCCTCGTCCTTGTATTTGGCCTGCCTGTGTTGTATCGGCGTAATTTGAGTTTACGTCTTTCTGTAAGCAATGCTAGTTTCGTCTCGTTCTATGTACTCAGAGCTGTTAATGTGGTAGTTGGACTGTGAATCTTGCTTAAGAAACATTGTTCGTTAGACAGAGTAGACAAAGGAAGCAGGATATGAATTTATGCAGATCGTAATCTTAGGTTGGACCTGTAAACTACGCGGTTAGTAGGCCTACAGCTATTAATTAGTAAGTTCTCCAAGTATCCGTACCTGCAACACCCTCCTCTGGTTTAAGCGTTTGCTACGAGCACACACACTGGAGCATGTATTATAGTCTTTAGTTTTTAGTTAAGATTATATTCATTATTGTATACCTTTTTTCTTTTTATTTACCGCCACTAATTACACAAGTCAGTGTTCCCCGTATTCTGATTATCAATAACCTCCGTCATCTTTTAATTATTCTGCTGTATCATCTTAGGCCCCCTCTTAGCGGGACTCGTCCCTTTGGGGTGCCTATTGCTCCCACATCACTTTACTTTGTTAGCTTTTCTTTTGTAACTCATGTTGACCTACTGTTTAATTGGTTATATTCTTCTTTGATCATTTATCTTCATCATTACTCAAACATGTTGTACCTTTTAACTATGATAGAGTTGTGTTTAATTGTTTATGTTTGTTATGTTGTCTCTTATCTTTCGTTGGGAACAATAAATCGAATTGAATTGAATTGAATTTAGAGCAGGGTGTCAATTGCGCAAGGCATCAAGCTATGACGCACCAAATTCAAGCCATAGACAAGGTTTATATTCAGAAAATTGGTACACTAAGAGAAAGAGACAGCCTATGGTGCCTACTGTAAGTAAATAAAAAAATCATTTTAGACCGCACTGACAGAAGCATCCGGGAAAAAACCACAAAGAGTTACACAGTCAATCAAAGTAAGCCACGAAGTATTGACCTATTGAACTGTTACATCGCACAGCTAAAAATTGTATTGAAAATTGTATCGAAAATTAGTCAGCTTCACCAAGATGTCCTCGGCTAACCAGTGTATTTAGGTGTGGTTAAGTTTCGACGTGTTAACACCTGCCGAGCCTGGCAAACAGTCTGTCCCTGTGGTATTCAATGAGCTATTCATTAATTCATTCCGAGAATTTATATAGCGCCTCTTCAAGAGACCTACTGAGAGGCCCTTATAGCTATCTAATGACTACATTCGTATGTCCCTGCACTATCCAGTGAACTACCTAATGACTATAGTCGTATATCCCGTGCTATAATGAGCCATGAGTTATCTGTCAGTCTGTCTGATATTCGAGTTAATCATTTACATGTAATATGTACTATACTGTTTGCATTGAAAGTACCAAACTTGATATTCTGATTGTTTATCAAGGATTTAGCCTCCCTCATATTTCTGAAATGTTGTTCTAGGTGTCAGCGCTAGCGAATAAGCTGGTCCCTGCGCTTGGGACTCCTCTTGCGGCCAGATCCTTGATACTTTATGTTGAAATGTTATGCCGTTTTTCATTTGGCTTCAATAAAAGAGATTTGATTGATTGATTGATTGATTGATATAATGAGCCATTTAATAACTACCTTCGATTGTCCCTGTTCTATTCAATGAGCTATCTAATGACTTTATATGCATATTAAACCACCGCGTTGAAACCGAGAGTCACCATATATATACCTCACTCATCGATTTTCTCTTTGACTCAGCGCCCCCGAGCTTTCCCAGGCCGAACTATTTCTGGAGTTGAGGCATTTCTGCGATTGCGATTACGAATGTTTATGAAGAACATTTTGGCCATTTTGGCGACATACATTCACCAGCTGAAGTACGTCGCTTTTAATCGCATATGCCTTGATAGATCGCTTCTTGGTATTGGGAAGGACGTTGCAATACATCAACAATTGTCGCTAAGTCCTGAACGTTTCATAGTCCATGCGTAGCGTGCTGAAAGATATCCTAAGATTTCTAAGAGCACGCTCTCTGAAGCGAACCTCGAATGTCCCTCCGGGGCTCGGTCGCAGACAATAAAGAAGGCCGGTCAGGAAACAGGAAGTCTAGGGAACCGGGTTATTCGCGAGGGACGTCATATATTCAAGGAAGTAATCTTTCTTCTTTTTCCTCTTCTTCCCCCATCCCGCTACGAATCAGACCGTTTCTGTATGTCTCTGTCTCTAGGCCTATCTGCCTCTGTCTCTGTCTCTGTTTCTCTCTGTTTCTCTCTCTCCCTCTGTCTCTGTCTCTGTCTCTCTATCTCTGTTTCTCTGTTTCTCTGTCTCTGTCTCTCTGTCTCTCACTGTCTCTCTCTGTTTCTCTCTCCATCTCTCTCTATCTCTCTGTCTCTCTCTTTCTCTCTCTGTCTCTATCTCTGTCTCTGTCTCTCTCTCTTCGTCTCTTCGTCTGATTTCCCGTCTCTTCCTATTCCTCTATCCTTCTCTCACTCCTTACAGATCTGGCTAGGGTAAGAAATTCGCGGATGTCACGTCGCTCATAAATAAACTGGAAATGAAATAGGAGAGACAGTTGTTCTTATCTCCGAAGACTCTCTGGGCGCAGGTCGTTTCTGATTTCTGATTAGACATTCAGGAACACCTTCGCCACCTATCGATCAGAATGAGAACCCGATCCGTTCTCCATGTATAAGTGCAATAAACATACTGAACTATGGTCGCACGTAATGCTTATCTCATGTTCGCTTACCAACGCAATACTTTTTTCTCTGTATAGGTTTTTTCGTCGAGAAATCGGGTCACAGGTTCTAAAGGAGGATATTATTATTATTATTATATTCGTTTATTGGCACATAAAAAAACAGCTGACACACCGCAACTGATTAGGCTACAGATAGTTCAAAGGAATAATAAAGATAGAATCAAAATATAAAACTAATATTAACAGGAAGGTTCAAACGATAGAATTAGTGTTAAATGATGATTTTGACAAAGACTCTCAGATTACTGGTACCAATTTCCGGTAAAGGACACGAGGAATTAAATTTCTATTGTCCTTAAAGGGAAGTACATAATCATGAGGACGAGGCCGCATTATATATTGGCGTATGTTAGTAGGTGGGAAAAGCCCTGTCAGAACGTGTGAACTGTTCCTTTGGACTGCAGAAAGCAGTTAACCTCATTTTTTATGAGGGGGTGCTCGATAGTGTAGTGGTTAGCGTGCTGGACTGTCAGTCGAGAGGTCGGGTGTTCGAATCCCCGCCAGGGTAGAAATTTGGCTCGAATTTCTGCTCCACCTGCTCCCCTAGCCAACTCAGCTGTAATGAGTACATTGACTTACACTGTCGGTGGGAAGATGAGACGGTGAGGGAGAGGACTGGACTCCAGCCCTCATATGCTGAGGCTATGAAAATAAGGTTGCTGACACTTCATACCCATGACTGCCTCTGGGATAGCTTAAGGGACTGCCCTTCTTCTAAATTCAAAGGTTCTGAAAATATTGTTAATTTACAAGGTGTCATGAATTTTCGTTTTCGGCGTCAAATACATTTCCATAATAATAATAATAATAATAATAATAATAATAATAATAATAATAATAATAATAATAATAATAATAATAATAATAATAAATAACCCTACGAAGTCTTGCAATTTTCCGCCGTAACGCTGCGTCGATAATAATAATAATAATAATAATAATAATAATAATAATAATAATAATAATAATAATAATAATAAAGGCCTGACGGAGTCACCATCATACCTTGGCACAGAGGTCGTTGCTTGGCATGGGATGTCACGGTGCCAGATACTTTCGCTGCATCCTACGAACATATAACATCGCAAAATGCAGGTGCGGCAGCAGAAAAGGCAGCTCGCATGCAAGGAAACCAAGTATGCTGCTATCACACAATCACATCATTTCGTACCTGTTGCAGTCGAAACTGCAGGAAGCTGGCACACAGAATCACTGCAGTTTGTTCAAGAACTAGGACGAAAGATCTCAGCAGCGACAGGCGACCAGCGTGAGACCAGTCATCTTCTACAACGCTTATCAGTCGCCCTACAAATTGGAAACTCTTTATCTGTATTAGGCACCACAGATTGCAAAAACAGCAGCCCAGGACTGATCGAATGCTTATAATAATATTGAAAACAGTTACTTTTAATCAGTCTGTACATACGTTTGTTGTCTTTATGAAGAAATAAATTTGTATAATAATAATAATAATAATAATAATAATAATAATAATAATAATAATAATAATAATAATAATAATAATAATAATAATAATAATAATAATAATATTAATAATAATAATAGTAAAAATAATAATAATAATTCAGCTCTTCAATTTCGTGCCTTCCGCGGCATTTTCATTGTCTCCAGACAATATTTTAATAGCCCTAGGGATCATATCTACGTCGGGTTAAAAGACTTTTTCTTTCTGATCATTTTCTTCTTCAAGTTCACGGGCATATCCCCCCACCCCCGTTGGTGTGTACCGTATGCCTGACTATATTTCTCCATTGGCATCTGCTCCCGTCTCCATAAGTTCAGCCTGTTCACATCCGTCTTGTATGGGGTCCCTGAGGTCGTTTAGCCATTCTGTGTTTTGTCTACCTCTGATCTTCTCCCATCAATCATTCTAAATATGTGACCTGTTTGGCGATATCGGTGTCATCCATTCTACAAATGTCTCAAAAGGTATTAAGCTTCGTTTCCATTACTTGCTGCGCGAAATTTCGCGAACACGCGACTCAGTTTCGTAACTCGAAGTTTCTGATCTTGTGTACCTCTGACTGGTCTGCACTGCGAGAGGCGCTATATAAATTGAGAGATACAATACAATACCATCTGATGCCATGGGGCCCGATAGCGCATTGGATAGCACACTGGCATAGAGAGCGAGAGGTACCGAGATCGAGATCCGTAGGTAAACATGCTTTGTAGGCTGCTATATTAGCGCCGTGTATTGCAGGCTGTCTGTTCTGTTAGTAGTTAAGATTTATGTCTTCTGACATTTGTGTTCTTGTGAATTGTTTCAAGTGCATAACATGTAAATGTACAGCGCAGTGCGTTTGTCAGGCGCTTCAATAAAGGAAAGATTATTATGGTGTCAAGGTATGTGTTTTCCGACCCTCGTCATCTGTCGTCATTCCACTTCTTCGACGCTACCGCGACCAGGAACTTCGAATAACGTGTCAACCATCAGTTCTGGATGAGAATCCGTTGACTGGGCTCTTCGTGTTTGCGGGACCTTGCCAGTGGTGACTCTTCTACGCATCTGTGATTCGAGCTGTGTTCGTTTTCAACTGACTGTCTGGTAATAGCCTATTGACTCTAACATAATTTAGAATAAAGGAGGTAACGCCTCTGAGTAGGAATCTTGAAGGGGCACTATTTAAACTTTTGGAATGAATGAATAGGATGATCGCAATTTTATCCAACGTATTAATTTAAAACATCTACTAAATACATCATCTTCACCCTATACCTCATTCATTACCTTAACTTACTATAATTCTCTCGACCCATTAGTAACAAATTGCCAGAGCTGAGACAATTTTTACTACGTGATTTCCACCTGATACTGATTTTACAAATTGCGCCCTGTCAACTTGATACCGATAATAAACGATATAGATTGATTGATCGAAAAATCTTTCTGTAGCTTCTCATCTCAAATGCCTGGAGTCTTTTCTTCTCTTGTCTGCATAGTGTCCGCTTTTTCCTTCACGTGGAGAGCAACATTGAATGTGCATGTTCTAATGATATTCATTTTGGTACTTTGTGCTAATATCTCTTGCCTCCAGCGTTCTTGAAACCCGCCATTGCCTTTGCTGCTAGTCTCCCAATCTCTTGGGTGCAGTAGTGTATCAAAATCAGCAGCTCCCCAGGTGTACAAATTCACCTACTTGTGCACCGTCTGCCCCATGGAAATAGCCTTCTCCTCAGCACCAGATGCCATGAGACTCTCTCACTGAAATTGATTATTATTCTCGTCTCGTTGCCGGTATCACGAAATAGACTATCCGTCCTAAGACTATCCGGGGGATGTAAGAATTTACATCCATGGAACAAACCGGTTTAGAGTATCCGGGGGATAAACCATTCTAACCCCCATCGTCATACGCATCACGATAGCCAAGACGAAAATTCAGTCAAAATCACCGAAAAAGAAGTAGGCCTAAATTAATGTCAGGTCGACGTACAAACTAAAGATACGCAACTTAAAATTTTTTATGTGTACAATAAATCCAAACAGTACGACTGAATACACTTAGAAACCGCCAAAATGCAAATTAAACCGAATACTCCATTTCGCTAATGGGGATACTCATGTATGGGGGATACTCTATTTCGTTACACTGGCACTCCTTCTCTGTGCGGCTAGAACGTTTTAAAAATGCCGTCGCGTGCTCCTCGGAATTTTGCAGTATAATATGATTGCTTTTCTACAGTAGGTTTCAATCGACAAAGCCTGAATGAAAAGACATTATTTCAAAGATGTTTTAAGAATGGTGTTACAATAAAATCCTTAATAAAAGAAAACGTGGATTCCTACAGACTTTTTATATTTAAAAGTTTGAAGTTTTGGGGACGTTCCAAATTCCACGTGTCCAAAAAAATTCCAAATGTTCACCGATCGTATCCTGTAGAATGCAATGTTATTCTGTACTTAAAATCTTCACTTAAGCTATGTGACATGACAGCAAACCGTTTGTGGCAGGTCTTGATTGGTTCGCAACTCATGACAACACAAGTTCAACGTTCCATGCCCCAACAACCACTTGATGAAATCACACACCATCGGCGGGAGTTCAATGCATGGCACCGAAAGGCATTCATGCAGTCAGCCGAAGCATGTGACTGTAATCGTGATTGTAATTGCAAATTTATATAACGCCACTTCTAGGGGCCGTCCATAAAGTACGTCATGCTATTTTTGACCATTTTACCCCCCTCCTCCCTGTCACAAACTGTCACAAAACTCGGACCCCCTAAAGTACGTCACACTTTCAACATAGAAATAATAATACTTCCGAAAGCAAGGCTAATACATAAACAAGGCTTCGCAACAGCATTATTACTAGCGCTCCTAGCGAGAGGAATCGTGAAAAACACATTCAGGAAATATGCATTTCATGCTTTTGACATAAAACTAATTAAAATGTTTCAGAAAATTTTTGAAAATTATTTTTAAAGCTATGAAATTCTACTAAAAAAATAAAAATAAATTATAAATAAAATAAAAATAAATAAATGTGTGACGTCACACATGGCCTGACCCCCTCCCCTGTCACAAACTGTCACACTTTCTTAAACCCCCTCCCCTGGAGCGTGACATACCTTTATGGACGGCCCCTAGAGAGAATCATCAGAATTTGTTTGGATAGCTATGATTACTAGGCGTGCCATATAACCGCAATTGCGTGATCAATGCGGAATGAGAGCGGGGCGCATTGGATAACATCTGGCAA
>JACEVL010000087.1:746791-751791 GCA_020284085.1 Aporrectodea caliginosa | reverse complement strand
GGAGCGAAGCAGACTGCTTAGTGCATGCTTTCCGTACGAACTCGGCTAAACATAGCCTGCCTATCTGACTGTTTGTCAATGTGTGTGTGTGTCTGTCTGTTTGTCTGTCAATGTGTGTGTCTGTCTGTCTGCCTGTGTATCTGTTTGTGTCAGTGTCTGTCTGTCTGTCTGTCTGCACTTTCTGCACCGTTATCTCGCTTTCACCCCATAACTTTCAATATCGGATTCACATCTTTCATTTCAGTATCGTCTCCTTGAACCTCCATTCTTGTTATTCATCTCGAAATTCGATTTCATTCGTATCCAAACGGCGATCTACTTCGTTTGACCCCAACCGATGACCCATGAACCGTTTGACTCTGATAAACGACCATAATGCGCTGCATTGGGTGTCTGATTGCCATACACAGGCTGTCTTCAGTCGGCGTTTCATCTCCCTTTACGGATGAGCTCACTTGTTATTTCGATAAGTACAAAAGGAAAAATTCTTGATCATTATAACTCCGCCACTGCTCGTACTCTAGCGGTGCCAGTCCCAAGCCTGGATGAAGGAGGAGTGCGGCGATAATGATCTTTGTTGTCACACAGTGTCGTTAAACTGAATCTACAACAACTGATCATCAGTGGCTGTGCAGAACCGCGCATTCTCTGTGGTTGGCCCCAGGGTTTGGTATGGCCTCCCTCAGGAGCCTGGATGTTTCTTAGATACGTTTAATGGCCATTTGAAAACTTAACTTTTTGCCCGGGGTGGAATTCGGAGCGCTTCTAAGTAGTCACCTTGAATGGGGCGCTATATAAATTTTTGAATTTCGGAAATCTAATAGGCCTATGTTGATCAGTACCGTAGCGATGGCTGTTCCTACGATTCCATCGAACCTGACGCAACCCTAGAGGGGCGCAAATTTTGAGACCCAATCATTTAATTACTAAACAAATTACTTCATCTTGACATATGAAATATCCATCTAAACGAAATAAATGTAATAAAATGAAATAATAACAAATAAAAGTGTATCTATGTGTGACGATTTAGGTCACTGGCCTGCTATGGATTTCTGTCAATGCAGGGTGTGTAACTGTCGCTGTCAATAGCTAGAGAGCTAGAGCGCTGGCATAACCCAAAATTATATTTATCAATCCCTTGATAAATTATCGGTCTTTTCAAAAATTACAGTTTCATCTGGATAGAATTAGCAAACGTCCATTCAATAGCAATGCACTTTTTCAGTAAGCGTAGGGACGATACATGCAAAACCGTCAAGAGTCACTTCTCAATGCCTCGCCTCGGTTTATTGGCCAATCTACGTGCCTAAAAGAACTGCATTCTTTTCGATCGTTTTCCAACAATCACAGCGCAGTATCGGAAGCGCACGTTTTCCCGCATATAAGTACAAGTAAGTATTTTTATTGACAGAATCAAATACCATAAGATCACAGTACAAAATCAAGAAAAAAAACAATTCCAGTAGATGAAAGCACATATCAAAAGGTCTATCCAAAAGGGTCATATGGACCCGCTGCGACTGGATCGACTTTTTCGGATAATATTTGGCAGTAGTAACAGTGCAAAAACAAAGTGCATTTTATGGTACACAAATCACAAATCAACGAAATCATAACTGAAAGTTTAAGTCTTAACATACCGTACAGAGATCAAGCAGTCTTTAAATTTTTTCAGCGCTTAACATCATCGGTTCCAAATCGAAGGGCCAGAGCATTTTATCGAAAACAATTTCATTCTAGTATGAGCAATGTCAGTACGGTATAACAAGGTTCATGTACAGCAGTTCCCTGACCAATCATGGCAGTTCAATCTATTTGACTTCTACGCCCATTTTGGGTTATGCCAGCGCCTCATGTATATGTATGTTTTCGTAATTTGCATAATTTACGTGTGCTGTCAGCTTTCAACAGAAATATTATTTACTTTGAAATTGAACTATGTAAATGGCAATAGTATATATTTTATGAAGTCAGTTTTATAAATTCTTTTAACTTTCATTGAAATAAATTTTAATTGACTGAAATGAAATGCTAATATAAACACAGAAACTTCGTTTCTATTTTCTGTAAAAGAAAAAGTATTATTCGAGATAACAAATTTGGTCGTTATTGGTTAAGTTGATCTTTGAGGGGTGGGGCGCTAGATTTACGCTTAGAACAGGGCGCAATTATAGCTTGCTACGGCCCTAATGCTGATCTGCGAATATCGGACATCCTCATTTCTCTCACCTTTATTTTCTCTCTCTCTCTCTCTCTCTCTCTCTCTCTCTCTCTCTCTGTATGCATGTATGTATGTCTATCTATCTGTCTGTCTATCTGTATGTATGTCTGTCCATCTGTTTGTCTGTTCATCTGTCTGTCTATCTGTTGTCTGTCTCGCTCTTAATGAGAAGGCCGATGCTGATCATCCACATGATCGATAGTATAATGACCAACCGCGGAGCCGACACTTGTTTCTGGTGCTGATGGAGTCTAAGACAACCTAAGACAATCCCCAGATGGCAGCTTTGTCCGATCTGGACCAGGGTTCCAGACACAGCCCAGCGCGGCCGTTACATAACGACACGAAGACAAAGGCCGCCTTGGGAGGGAGGGAGACAGACAGACAGACAGAGACAGAGACAGAGACAGACAGAAAGAGATAGAGAGAGACAGAGAGAGACAGAGAGAGAGAGAGACAGAGAGAGAGACAGAGAGACAGAGAGACAGAGAGACAGAGAGACAGAGAGACAGAGAGACACACACACACAGAGAGAGGGAGGCAGGGAGGGAGGCGGTTGCGTAGACGATGAGGCGGTGATTTACTGCATCTGGGAAGGGCAAATCAGGACACAGACACTCATCGATCATTGGTTGATCGGGTTGTAGCGAAGCGCATCGAGTAAACACCTGATGCAATAGAGTTTGATAAATGACAAAGACTTGTAGATTCCTTAGGGGAGGAGAATATCTGGTAAGGTCGTTCCGAGAAGGAGGGAAAGCTGGAACTGGAGAAAATGGCACGCAAGGAACCTGGGTCTGTGTTGCAGTATATGTTCGTTTGTCCAATTCAAATTCATCATCATCATCATCATCGTCATCATTATCATCACCACCCCATCATCATCATCATCATCATCATCATCATCATCATCATCATCATCATCATCATCATCATCATCATCATCATCATCATCATCATCATCATCATCATCATCATCATCATCATCATCATCATCATCATCATCATCATCATCATCATCATCATCAACATCATCATCATCATCATCAACATCAACATCATCATCATCATATAGAACGAGTATGCGCATATTACGAGTATTAAGAATTTTAGAAATTTACGAATATTGACGAATATTAAACTGGCCAACGAATATTAAATTTTTTGTTTTTTTTATTCTTCGAAATCAGGAAATATAGTAGTAAAAATTCAGTGAAAAAAACTAGGTATTAGAGCTAGTACAAGAACAGTTACATGTTACAGTTACTCATCTTATATCAGTAACTTCACTTAGTTTATTGTTTGAAGTCTCAATAGGCTACATGCGGGCCGATCATGCGGAATTCAAATTTTTGGCGCCCATACGAACGACAACAGTATGGGAGAGGGAGAGAGGTCGTACGATTTCTTTCCCTCTCTGTCCGAGAGGGAGAGAAATCGTAGAGAGACAGAACAGAGACAGAGAGATACAGAGAGAGAGAGAGAGAGAGAGAGACAGAGAGAGAGAGAGAGAGAGAGACAGAGACAGAGACAGAGACAGAGACAGAGACAGAGACAGAGACAGAGACAGAGACAGAGACAGAGACAGAGACAGAGACAGACAGAGACAGAGACAGAGACAGAGAGACAGAGACAGAGACAGAGACAGAGACAGAGACACAGAGACAGAGACAGAGACAGGGGCAGAGGCAGAGACAGAGACAGAGACAGAGACAGAGAGAGACAGAGACAGAGACAGAGACAGAGACAGAGACAGAGACAGAGACAGAGACAGAGACAGAGACAGAGACAGAGACAGAGACAGAGACAGAGACAGAGACAGAGACAGAGACAGAGACAGAGACAGAGACAGAGACAGAGACAGAGACAGAGACAGAGACAGAGACAGAGACAGAGAGAGACAGAGACAGAGACAGAGACAGAGAGAGAGAGAGAGAGAGAGAGAGAGAGTCATGGTCGGCTTTTTACAGAGTTCCTCAAGAGTAGGGAACGATTTGGGTAGGAAGCCTATAAGCGTACCAGCTTACAGACCACAGCTCTAAGTACAGCACCGTAAAACCAATGCACATAATTATTCTTAAATTAGTTCGTAAAAAGCGGAAACAGTAACGTCATCAACGAATATTTACGAATATTAAAAATGTCCTAATATTCACGAATATTGCCGAATATTAAAGCCTGAAGTCACGAAATCTGGTTCTATGATCATCATCATCATCGTCATCATCATCATCATCATCATCATCATCATCATCATCATCATCATCATCATCGTCTTTATCATCACATATTCGTTTATTGGAAGAAAAATCAAGTGCATTATGCGACAGATTCTGAGGCGGCTAGCCAGCGTGGCCTAATAGCCAGACCTGCCCGTGAGCTTATCAATTATACTGTCCGTATAGATTCTTATAGAGAAGTCGGAGAATAAAATTCCTACAATGCTTTGGAGGCAGTTTGTATCCGTGGACCCGAGTTCTTAGATTATAGCTGTGACTCCGGGACTCTGGTAGAAAGCTTCTAATAACGTGGTCTTCGCTTATAATGACGGCCTGAAAAGGGAATCATCAGCCGTGGCTGCCATTTGCTACACAGTTAGAGCAGTTCAACTGACAAACAGCAGGATGATTACATGATCTAGTAGTAACAGATAATAATAAAAATAATAATAATAATAATATCTTTTCTTTAATAAGCGCCTGACAAACGCACTGCGCTGTACATTTACATGTTACCGTACCTTAACTACTAACAGAACAGAAAGCCTGCAATACGC
>JACEVL010000087.1:736791-741791 GCA_020284085.1 Aporrectodea caliginosa | reverse complement strand
CGAGTACAACATTCTAACAATAAATGTCTTTCGCTGTAAATTATCTGCAAGAGGTACACAATGGTCGTGCGATCGCGGTCGCAGGATATATTGTTGGGGCTTTTTTGGTGGAAGTAAACTATGCAGTACATGGCCCTGGTTCATCAGGACCGCAGAGAAAAGACGGGTGTCAGCTTCAAGACAAAGTCGCTCAAATTTTGGGTAGTCTTCAGGAAGATACCGGAGGCGGATTAGCTTGCTTATTACTGATTGAAGTTGGCATCTATCCTGTTGTCCCGCAAACCCCCACCAGGCCGGGGCAGCATAGAGTAAACAAGCCACTGTTGTTGCACGCACTACATGTATATATGTATGTGTGTATGTATGTATCAAATCAAATCAATCAATCAAATCTCTTTTATTGAAGCCAAATGAAAAAACACATAACATTTCAACATAAAGTATCAGGATTGGCCGCAAGAGGAGTCCCAAAAGGGATCAAGATCCCGCTAACTAGGGACACCTAGAACAACATTTCAGAAATATGAATTAGCTAAATCCTTGATAAACAGTGCAATATCAAGTTTCGTACAGCAATGCAAACAGTATAGTACATATTACACAGTAAATGATTAACTCGATTCAAAACACTATGAAAATATAAAGAAAAAAACCGAAAACCTTAACTAACAGTGAAAAAGAATATCCGGCAGGGTAGGTTATAGCTAATTTCCATTAATCAGGTAGGCATGCAGCATTTTTTTAAAGTGCCGTAGGTGGAGGGCACAACGTATGTGAGAGGGAAGCATGTTCCAGGTTGTGGAGCCAACAGATTTTATGGAGAATAAGCGAGTATTGGTGTGTGCGTATATGGGGCGATAAGAGTTAAAGTTTCTGGTGTAGTGAGTATGAACATCGGATCCTAGATGAAAAAATCCCTTAAAACATGCTGGAAGTAAACCATGTTTATAGCGGTACATAAATAGGCCAATCTGTAATGTTCGAATCTGCTCTAGTTTAAGTAGCTTCAAGTCAGTAAATAGTGGTCCAGAATGAAGTGAACGCACCTTGGAACTCCCGCAATGATACGAACTGCACGTTTTTGCAATAGAATTAATCTCCGTAGTCTAGAATCATAAGTAGATGCCCATACCATATTACAATAAGTAAGATAGGGGTATACCAACGAGTAATATAATTTTAGGCGTATGCAGGAGGGCAATAAGTATGCAGTTCGAGTTAGAATACCAATGTTTTTAGCAATTTTGTTAGAAATAGTTTTTATATGTTCCTTCCAGGTCAAATGTTGGTCCACGTGAACACCTAAAAATTTAGTAGAGGTGACTTTGGTAATAGGAATGCCATTGATGGATAATCTTAACGAGTCATCCGAGGGACCCATTTTCCTATGGGATTTGAATAGTATGAAGTTTGTTTTATCTAGGTTAAGGGTTAGTCTATTAGCAGAAAACCAGTCCGCCACTAGAGTAAGCTCTGTATTTATGACCTGAGTAAGGGTTTGCAAAGAACTGTGAGAGTAAAAAACGTTGGTGTCGTCTGCAAATAAAATAAAAAACATGATTGGTGATACATTGGGGAGGTCGTTTATATAAATGAGGAACAGTAAAGGGCCGAGGTTAGATCCCTGTGGCACTCCATAGTCAATTGCTCGTAAGTCCGAAAATGCACCATTGCAACAGACGCACTGTTGACGATTTTCAAAATAACTAGTAAACCATTTTAGTTGCTCGCCTCGTATTCCATAATTTTCTAGTTTTTAAGGAGAATTTTATGATTTACAGTATCGAAGGCTTTGGCTAAATCGAAAAAGATTCCTATTGAGTATTCATTATTTTCTATATATATATATATGTATGTGTGCATGTGTATGTGTGTATGTGTTTATGTATGTATGTGTGTATGTGTATGTGTGTATATGTGTGTATATATGTATATGTATGTTTGTATGTATGTATGTGTACGTACATACAACGGGACAGGCAGGCGCTGCTTTATTGGTCCAACTGTTCTTCAGATATGCCACACACGAGACATAATAATTCACTCGTGTCTGTCGTATGTTGAAAGGGGTTTGTGAATAGTGTATGTGCACGTGGTCGCAGTTATTGCATAACTATGTAGACCTATGTATCAGAAACTTTATTAAGCGCCTGATCGTATCTTATGCTCACACTGATTACTACCCACTCTGATAAAATGTAGACCGGTCCTTAATTGGAAACACTGTGAATAGGTTTATTAATTAATGGTGTTGATGTCCGCGTCGGAAATAGTACGCGGTACATTCATACATACATACATACATACATACATACATATACATATATACAAACAAACAAACATACATAGGCTACATAAATACATACATACATACATACATACATACATACATACATACATACATACATACATACATACATACATACATACATACATACATACATACATACATACATAGGCTACATAAATACATACATACATACATACATACATACATACATACATACATACATACATACATACATACATACATACATACATACATACATACATACATACATACATACATACATACATACATACATACATACATACATACATACATACATACATACATACATACATACATACATACATACATACATACATACATACATACATACATACATACATACATACATACATACATACATACATACATACATACATACATACATACATACATACATACATACATACATACATACATACATACATACATACATACATACATACATACATACATACATACATACATACATACATACATACATACATACATACATACATACATACATACATACATACATACATACATACATACATACATACATACATACATACATACATACATACATACATACATACATACATACATACATACATACATACATACATACATACATACATACATACATACATACATACATACATACATACATACATACATACATACTTATTACATACATACATACATACATTTGTTTCTTCGTCCGTAAAATTTCCATGTGGACTATAATAAGCTCTCATTCATTCATTCATTCATTCATTCAGAGAACTTATATAGCGCCCGTCCAAGATAACCTACTCAAAGGCTCTCGCCATCGTTACGTCTTTCTAATCTTCGTCATTTGACCCAATGGAAAGGGGTCGTCCATAATATGCACGAGCGATGACGTCGTTGCAGACGCTGCCAAGCAACGCAATTGGTCGATCATTGAAATGCCAATCGATCACGGAGACTGGGATGATTGAATGGAGAAGCTGTCACGGAAATCGCCGTCTTGGAGACCCTAGCCATGAATAGGATGGCTAATTATACTGGAATGGAACAGGTGGCCACGGTATCAAGGGATTAAACACTTAAACACCTTAGAACAGCGGTTCCCAAGCTTCTCAGGGTTGTAATTATCTGAATAATAATAATAATAATCTTTTCTTTATTGAAGCACCTGACAAACGCACTGCGCTGTTCATTTACATGTTATGCAATTGAAACAATTCACAAGAACACCAATGACAGAAGACATAAATCTTAACTACTAACAGAACAGACAGCCTGCAATACACGGCGCTAATAGCAGCCTACAAAGCACGTCCGCCCTACGGGACTCGAACTCGGTACCTCTCGCTCTCTATACCAGTGTCTCATCCAATGCGCTATCGGGCCCAGTATCAGGACCCTACTGTGTAAAATTAAGCATTATGTGGTGAAATTGGCATCGAAATATGCGAAAATACGTACAGCGTTTAGAAATTGACAAATTTAAAGCATTACAAAAACTTGGGTATCAATCAATCAATAACACCATCATTTATTTTGTAACCAACCAATCGTTTTACAGTTGCATAGTTGTAAATCATATAGACAACGGGAGAAGGCCACAAGGAAAGGCCCTGATGGGATCACTGATCTCACTAAAAACGTTTTACAATTTATTGCAATTCCAAAAGTAACTGACAGCCAATTATTATAGCCCAATCGAGGCCAAATGTTGCTCTGAAAAATAACTGTTTCAAGAAAAAATTTGACGACCCACTTTTGGGAAAACGCTGCCTTAGAAAACTTTAAAAATTCGCTATTTCTCTTCGGCATTCAAGCACTTTGGATGTCTAACAAATTTAAATTTAAATTTGTCAGTCTTACACTGGCGGCTGACTATAACCACTCCTCAGATTCACACTTCGGTGGGACCGTGTTCAGGTCGGGGAGATGGCTGAATGGTAACACGCATGTATCACGAAATAGAGTATCCGTTCTAAGACTATCCGGGGGGATGTATGAATTTATCCCCCGGATGGAATAAACCGGTTTAGAATATCCGGGGGGATAAACCATTTTATCCCCATCGTCATACGCATCACGATAGTCGATAGCTAAGACGAAAATCCAGTCAAAATCACCAAAAACGAAGTAAATTAATTTCAGGTCTACGTACAAACTAAAGACACGCAACTTAAAATATTTTATGTTAAAAATAAATCCAAAAAGTACGACTTAATAAACTTAGAAACCGCCAAAAATGCAAACTAAACCGAATACTCCATTTCGCTAAGGGGCATACTCGTGTATGGGGGGATACTCTATTTCGTGACACCGGCACCACGATAAGAAGGACGCGGGTTCGACACCCGCTATCCCATAAGGTTGACTCAGCCCTCCACTCCCTAGGATCGATTATCGATGGGAAATTGAGCAGTAGGACAGATGGGCCCCTGCAGGTTTCAAACGGTTAAATTCGACTTCAGTTAAACTTGTTATTATCTGCCTATCTGCCTATCTGCTATTACTATATCACATAATCTTGCAGGGTACTTGTCAGTTTGAATTTATTATTATTATTAATATTATTATTATTATTATTATTATTATTATATTTATTATTATTATTATTATTATTATTATTATTATTATTATTATTATTATTATTATTATTATTATTATTATTATTATTATTATT
>JACEVL010000087.1:709291-731791 GCA_020284085.1 Aporrectodea caliginosa | reverse complement strand
CGATTATGAGTTTGGAATTTAAAGCAGATCACATGATTAGCATATTAGCTATAATTATAAATGTTGAATTGCATTACATTTACATCGACAAGAAGGTCAGACTCTAACCTGCCTTATGTGACAGCGGACAGTGGCAGTTGACAATGTATGTGTAAAACATCATACATGTAGCTTGCTACTGATGCTGCTATAGAAATTGTCGTCATTGCAATGATTGCATTGCTGATGTTGACACTGGGATCAGTATTATTAGTAATCCAGGTATTGTTAGAAGAGATTAGTTGTGCCCAGGTAGGTCGACTTGATTGATCGATTGATTGATGTGTGTATGGATGCGTGTATGCATCTAAAGAGGATGCTCCACATTCTATATCCTCCTCTGCAGCAGCTCACCTGACCTGCGTTGATTGATTGCAGTGGTCCTCGTCAGGAGGCGCCAGTAGATCGTGGTTGGCATAATGCCACTCCCTCCGGACTTAAATGTCAGAGAGCAAACGGAGAGACGAAGAGGGATAGGCTACTGCAGAGGCAATGTCGCTATCTCTGTCTCTGTACGTCTGTCTGTCTGTCTGTCTGTGTGTCCTTCTGTCTTTCTGTGTGTCCTTCTGTCTTTCTGTATGTCTGTGTGTCCTTCTGTTTTTCTGTGTGTCCTTCTGTCTGTCTGTCTGACTGTCTGTCTGTCTGTCTGTCTGATTGTCTGTAGATTTTAGTGGTTAGCCAGCCTCTGTACGACATGATCCCGCCCAAAGGCATACTGGACATGGTCTACGCCCTCGCGCTCATGATCGAGAAATACCATCAGCAGACTGTCTCACCAGAAAACCCTTTATAATTAGGATGATTTATCAAAGATAAATAATAGTCATGACCTATATAAATAACATGTGAACAAATAATTTATAGACTGCATAAATAGTCTAATCCAGAAATAGATAAAGCAATCATTTAAACTTTCATGTTAGCCAAAATACGGTTTGCAATTGGTCATACAATAAAGAATATTCTATTGTATCATATCTTTCTGGACTTCTCTCCCTATACAAATATTTAGAACAGTAAAGCTGCATTAACGACGAGCATAGTTTATTTTTGGTTCAGTATGCTTCACCAGGCTCGTAAATGCTTTATGTAATGCATGGGTTACACTTGGATACATTATGAGAGACTAACTAATCAGAAACTAATTCCTACGTTATAGTCTAAACGATGTTCACTTCTTTATTGAGCGCATCAATGTTGCCACGAAATCCGACAAACTCAAACAACTTGAACTGTTTTTCGGTTTTATTCCTCACGGTCCTCACCTCGTGTGAGAGCTTAGGGATCGTCCATTAATTATGTCAACAAAATAGGGGGAAGGGTTTGGAAAAGTTTGACACTGTTGTTGACAAGGGGGTAGGGGGTTTGGTACAATTTGACGTCAACAAATTTTTTTCCAATGAATCAACACAGACCCTTCAAAATGGTAGCGAAAACATTAAATAGGCCTAATGCTAAAAATGTCAAAAGTGCATAATGTTTAATACTACTAAAAAGCTGGTAATAAACTAAACTCATATATTTTGAAATTCGAGATTGCATTTTTTATTGTTAAAAAGTTATTCTACATGTATTGAGCCATTGTGTTTCTTTTTGTAGGGGGGGGTTCTGGGATTGTTGATATAATTTTTTAGGGGGTCCGTCAATGTTTGACAGTTGTTGACAAGGGGGAGTGTGTAAAAAACTGCCTAAAATTTGTTGACATAATTAATGGACGACCCCTTACTTCACTTTAGAGTCCGTTCTCAAACACAACTTGTGAACGACCGTCAACGACGGCTTTATTTTCAACACTCATCAAGAAGATATGTGTACATAAAATGGACTCTTCATATACTGTACATTCAGATTGGTCCAAGTATCCGATTCTAGGCGCCGCTAGACGTACGGACTTACGCAAGTGCGTACAGCGCTGAAAGGCTAAGAAATGAAAAATTGCAAAATGAAAAAAGTGAAATATTATTAAGTTACAAAATTATAATTACTTAGGTACTAGTTTTAATATTAGGTAAACTAACAGTCTAACACCATCTAGCAGTGGCGTAACCAGAGCTTCCCAAAAATTACGCAGATTCCAACCTCTCTGAGGGGAGAGGTCTGGGAAGAGGCTGTCAAGGAACTTTTATTTCGGGGTTTGTAATGGTGCATCTTGGAGACCATCTTTTTGGTTAAAAGTAATAACATTTTACATCAGTTCTTTGGGAAATTATATAATTTCATAATTATGTCATGCGAGGCGAAAAACTTCCTCATTCGTGCCTGAACACCCCTTGCAATCCAATTACTATTTACCAAGACCAAAAAACCAGACAAAGATAATTATAATTATACGAGACGAAGATACAACCGATTTGCCTCTAGTCTACGGGTCGGAATGTTGGCCAATGCGAAAGCAAGACAAGAAAAGAATTATTACAGCAGAAATTAGTTTACTGCGGAAGATCGCAGGGATTTCAAGACTTCAGAAAATAAGAAACGCTGGCATTAGACAGCATTATGGATCGAAACAACTCTGCTAGACAAAGTCGTTCAAAGAAGACTCCGATGGTTTCAACATATAGAGAGAATGCCAGTTGACCGAATACCACACACTGCACTACATGCAAGATTCGAAGGAAAAGACACTAAGGCAGAGCCAGACAACGCTGGATAAAAATGTATATAAAACATCACTTTGAAACTAAGGGAAACAATGGACTTGACAAAATTAATGACCGAGGAAAATGGAGATCATTTATTCGTACCCATCGCCGCCAAATGGCTGGCGTCAGAAACTGATGATTGTGGTGGTGATGATGATGATGATGATGATGATGATGATGATGATGATGATGATGATGATGATGATGATGATGATGATGATGATGATGATGATGATGATGATGATGATGATGATGATGCAATGCAGATGCATGGCGATAGGCTCCTGACAATTTCAATATGATGTACAAACATAATTATCAAACAATAAAATAGCAAAAATTACAGTCAAATCTGAGACACGGTCACTTACAAGGTATTTCACACATTAAATTTTATGATTTCACATGTATTGACTCTCCCTTCCTCCTTACCCTCCATTTGCTTCTCCTCCCTTTCCTCCATTCGCTCTCTTCCTCCCTACCCTTGCACATAATTATCTGAAGGACGACCTACCTGTTTACGTCATTAGATTAAGCCGAACACCTATACTAGCTGATATATGCATGCGGCGTGTTTAGTTGCAAGAAATTGCACTTTATAATTCCTCATGATGATGATGATGATGATGATGATGATGATGATGATGATGATGATGACGATGATGATGATGCTGATGATGATGATAATAATAATAATAATTATAATAATAATAATGATAATAATAATAATAATAATAATAATAATAATAATAATAATAATAATAATAATAATAATAATAATAATAATAATAATAATAATAGCAGTAATAATTATATTAATAACAAAGAAGTAAAATTAAGATAGCAACAATTACGATGATAATGGTACTATGGTAGTAAGAACTTAGAAAAGTGATAATAATAATAATTATCCATTATCCATAGATAAGCGTTCAAAGCGGAAAGTAATGAATAATAATACTAATACTAAAAAATAATAATAGCAATAAAATAATAATAATAAATAACAATAATAGCAATAGTAATATTAATAATAATAATTAACAAATTATAATAATAACAATAATAACAATAGTAATTATTACTAATAATTTGCCGAACCAAATTGACCTAATAAATGCATGCCATTATGATTACTCTTGTGCAAAATCGGTAACGAAGTGAATGAACAATTGAGACCTTACCCTCCAATTCGCTCTCCTCCCTTTCCTCCAATTCGCTCTTCCTCCCTTTCCTCCATTTCGCTCTTCCTCCCTTTCCTCCAATTCGCTCTTCCTCCCTTTCCTCCAATTCGCTCTTCCTCCCTTTCCTCCAATTCGCTCTTCCTCCCTTTCCTCCAATTCGCTCTTCCTCCCTTTCCTCCATTTCGCTCTTCCTCCCTTTCCTCCATTTCGCTCTTCCTCCCTTTCCTCCATTTCGCTCTTCCTCCCTTTCCTCCATTCGCTCTTCCTCCCTTTCCTCCAATTCGCTCTTCCTCCCTTTCCTCCAATTCGCTCTTCCTCCCTTTCCTCCATTTCGCTCTTCCTCCCTTTCCTCCAATTCGCTCTTCCTCCCTTTCCTCCAATTCGCTCTTCCTCCCTTTCCTCCAATTCGCTCTTCCTCCCTTTCCTCCAATTCGCTCTTCCTCCCTTTCCTCCAATTCGCTCTTCCTCCCTTTCCTCCATTTCGCTCTTCCTCCTTTCCTCCAATTCGCTCTCCCTCCCTTTCCTCCAATTCTCTTCTTCCTCCCTTTCCTCCATTTCGCTCTTCCTCCCTTTCCTCCAATTTCGCTCTTCCTCCCTTTCCTCCAATTCGCTCTTCCTCCCTTTCCTCCATTTCGCTCTTCCTCCCTTTCCTCCATTTCGCTCTTCCTCCCTTTCCTCCAATTCGCTCTTCCTCCCTTTCCTCCATTTCGCTCTTCCTCCCTTTCCTCCATTCGCTCTTCCTCCCTTTCCTCCAATTCGCTCTTCCTCCCTTTCCTCCAATTCGCTCTTCCTCCCTTTCCTCCATTTCGCTCTTCCTCCCTTTCCTCCATTTCGCTCTTCCTCCCTTTCTCCAATTCGCTCCCTTCCTCCCTTTCCTCCATTTCGCTCTTCCTCCCTTTCCTCCATTTCGCTCTTCCTCCCTTTCCTCCATTTCGCTTTCCTCCCTTTCGCTCTTCCTCCCTTTCCTCCAATTCGCTCTTCCTCCCTTTCCTCCAATTCGCTCTTCCTCCCTTTCCTCCATTTCGCTCTTCCTCCCTTTCCTCCATTTCGCTCTTCCTCCCTTTCCTCCAATTCGCTCTTCCTCCCTTTCCTCCAATTCGCTCTTCCTCCCTTTCCTCCATTTCGCTCTTCCTCCCTTTCCTCCATTTCGCTCTTCCTCCCTTTCCTCCATTTCGCTCTTCCTCCCTTTCCTCCAATTCGCTCTTCCTCCCTTTCCTCCAATTCGCTCTTCCTCCCTTTCCTCCAATTCGCTCTTCCTCCCTTTCCTCCAATTCGCTCTTCCTCCCTTTCCTCCATTTCGCTCTTCCTCCCTTTCCTCCATTTCGCTCTTCCTCCCTTTCCTCCATTTCGCTCTTCCTCCCTTTCCTCCATTTCGCTCTTCCTCCCTTTCCTCCATTTCGCTCTTCCTCCCTTTCCTCCAATTCGCTCTTCCTCCCTTTCCTCCAATTCGCTCTTCCTCCCTTTCCTCCATTTCGCTCTTCCTCCCTTTCCTCCAATTCGCTCTTCCTCCCTTTCCTCCATTTCGCTCTTCCTCCCTTTCCTCCAATTCGCTCTTCCTCCCTTTCCTCCATTTCGCTCTTCCTCCCTTTCCTCCAATTCGCTCTTCTCCTCCCTTTCCTCTTTCCTCCTCTTCCTCCCTTTTTCGCTCTTCCTCCCTTTCCTCCATTTCGCTCTTCCTCCCTTTCCTCCATTTCGCTCTTCCTCCCTTTCCTCCATTTCGCTCTTCCTCCCTTTCCTCCATTTCGCTCTTCCTCCCTTTCCTCCATTTCGCTCTTCCTCCCTTTCCTCCAATTCGCTCTTCCTCCCTTTCCTCCATTTCGCTCTTCCTCCCTTTCCTCCATTTCGCTCTTCCTCCCTTTCCTCCAATTCGCTCTTCCTCCCTTTCCTCCAATTCGCTCTTCCTCCCTTTCCTCCAATTCGCTCTTCCTCCCTTTCCTCCATTTCGCTCTTCCTCCCTTTTTCCTCCAATTCGCTCTTCCTCCCTTTCCTCCATTTCGCTCTTCCTCCCTTTCCTCCATTTCGCTCTTCCTCCCTTTCCTCCAATTCGCTCTTCCTCCCTTTCCTCCATTTCGCTCTTCCTCCCTTTCCTCCATTTCGCTCTTCCTCCTTTCCTTTCCTCCATTTCGCTCTTCCTCCCTTTCCTCCAATTCGCTCTTCCTCCCTTTCCTCCATTTCGCTCTTCCTCCCTTTCCTCCATTTCGCTCTTCCTCCCTTTCCTCCATTTCGCTCTTCCTCCCTTTCCTCCAATTTCGCTCTTCCTCCCTTTCCTCCATTTCGCTCTTCCTCCCTTTCCTCCATTTCGCTCTTCCTCCCTTTCCTCCAATTCGCTCTTCCTCCCTTTCCTCCATTTCGCTCTTCCTCCCTTTCCTCCATTTCGCTCTTCCTCCCTTTCCTCCATTTCGCTCTTCCTCCCTTTCCTCCATTTCGCTCTTCCTCCCTTTCCTCCATTTTCGCTCTTCCTCCCTTTCCTCCATTTCGCTCTTCCTCCCTTTCCTCCATTTCGCTCTTCCTCCCTTTCCTCCATTTCGCTCTCCCTTTCCTCCATTTCGCTCTTCCTCCCTTTCCTCCATTTCGCTCTTCCTCCCTTTCCTCCAATTCGCTCTTCCTCCCTTTCCTCCAATTCGCTCTTCCTCCCTTTCCTCCATTTCGCTCTTCCTCCCTTTCCTCCATTTCGCTCTTCCTCCCTTTCCTCCATTTCGCTCTTCCTCCCTTTCCTCCATTTCGCTCTTCCTCCCTTTCCTCCATTTCGCTCTTCCTCCCTTTCCTCCATTTCGCTCTTCCTCCCTTTCCTCCATTTCGCTCTTCCTCCCTTTCCTCCATTTCGCTCTTCCTCCCTTTCCTCCATTTCGCTCTTCCTCCCTTTCCTCCATTTCGCTCTTCCTCCCTTTCCTCCATTTCGCTCTTCCTCCCTTTCCTCCATTTCGCTCTTCCTCCCTTTCCTCCATTTCGCTCTTCCTCCCTTTCCTCCATTTCGCTCTTCCTCCCTTTCCTCCAATTCGCTCTTCCTCCCCCTTTCTCCATTTCGCTCTTCCTCCCTTTCCTCCATTTCGCTCTTCCTCCCTTTCCTCCATTTCGCTCTTCCTCCCTTTCCTCCATTTCGCTCTTCCTCCCTTTCCTCCATTTCGCTCTTCCTCCCTTTCCTCCATTTCGCTCTTCCTCCTTCTTTCCTCCATTTCGCTCTTCCTCCCTTTCCTCCATTTCGCTCTTCCTCCCTTTCCTCCATTTCGCTCTTCCTCCCTTTCCTCCATTTCGCTCTTCCTCCCTTTCCTCCATTTCGCTCTTCCTCCCTTTCCTCCATTTCGCTCTTCCTCCCTTTCCTCCATTTCGCTCTTCCTCCCTTTCCTCCATTTCGCTCTTCCTCCCTTTCCTCCATTTCGCTCTTCCTCCCTTTCCTCCATTTCGCTCTTCCTCCCTTTCCTCCATTTCGCTCTCTTCCTCCCTTTCCTCCATTTCGCTCTCTTCCTCCCTTTCCTCCATTTCGCTCTCTTCCTCCCTTTCCTCCATTTCGCTCTTCCTCCCTTTCCTCCATTTCGCTCTCTCCTCCCTTTCCTCCATTTCTTCCTCCCTTTCCTCCATTTCGCTCTTCCTCCCTTTCCTCCATTTCGCTCTTCCTCCCTTTCCTCCATTTCGCTCTCTTCCTCCTCCTTTCCTCCATTTCGCTCTCTTCCTCCCTTTCCTCCATTTCGCTCTTCCTCCCTTTCCTCCATTTCGCTCTTCCTCCCTTTCCTCTCTTCCTCCCTTTCCTCCATTTCGCTCTTTCCTCCCTTTCCTCCATTTCGCTCTTCCTCCCTTTCCTCCATTTCGCTCTTCCTCCCTTTCCTCCATTTCGCTCTTCCTCCCTTTCCTCCATTTCGCTCTTCCTCCCTTTCCTCCATTTCGCTCTTTCCTCCCTTTCCTCCATTTCGCTCTTCCTCCCTTTCCTCCATTTCGCTCTTCCTCCCTTTCCTCCATTTCCTCTTTTCGCTCTTCCATTTCGCTCTCTCTTCCCTTTCCTCCATTTCGCTCTTCCTCCCTTTCCTCCATTTCGCTCTTCCTCCCTTTCCTCCATTTCGCTCTTCCTCCTCCCTTTCCTCCATTTCGCTCTTTCCTCCCTTTCCTCCATTTCGCTCTTCCTCCCTTTCCTCCATTTCGCTCTTCCTCCCTTTCCTCCATTTCGCTCTTCCTCCCTTTTCCTCCATTTCGCTCTTCCTCCCTTTCCTCCATTTCGCTCTCTTCCTCCCTTTCCTCCATTTCGCTCTTCCTCCCTTTCCTCCATTTCGCTCTTCCTCCCTTTCCTCCATTTCGCTCTTTCCTCCCTTTCCTCCATTTCGCTCTCCTCCCCTTTCCTCCATTTCGCTCTTCCTCCCCTTTCCTCCATTTCGCTCTTTCCTCCCTTTCCTCCATTTCGCTCTCTCCTCCCTTTCCTCCATTTCGCTCTTCCTCCCTTTCCTCCATTTCGCTCTTCCTCCCTTTCCTCCATTTCGCTCTTCCTCCCTTTCCTCCATTTCGCGCTCTTCCTCCCTTTCCTCCATTTCGCTCTTCCTCCCTTTCCTCCATTTCGCTCTTCTCTCCGCTCTTTCCCTCCATTTCGCTCTTCCTCCCTTTCCTCCATTTCGCTCTTCCTCCCTTTCCTCCATTTCGCTCTCTCCTCCCTTTCCTCCATTTCGCTCTTTCCTCCCTTTCCTCCATTTCGCTCTTCCTCCCTTTCCTCCATTTCGCTCTCTTCCTCCCTTTCCTCCATTTCGCTCTCTCCTCCCTTTCCTCCATTTCGCTCTTCCTCCCTTTCCTCCATTTCGCTCTTCTTCCTCCCTTTCCTCCATTTCGCTCTCTTCCTCCCTTTCCTCCATTTCGCTCTTCCTCCCTTTCCTCCATTTCGCTCTTCCTCCCTTTCCTCCATTTCGCTCTTCCTCCCTTTCCTCCATTTCGCTCTCTTCCTCCCTTTCCTCCATTTCGCTCTTCCTCCCTTTCCTCCATTTCGCTCTCTTCCTCCCTTTCCTCCATTTCGCTCTCTTCCTCCCTTTCCTCCATTTCGCTCTTTCCTCCCTTTCCTCCATTTCGCTCTCTTCCTCCCTTTCCTCCATTTCGCTCTTCCTCCCTTTCCTCCATTTCGCTCTCTTCCTCCCTTTCCTCCATTTCGCTCTCTTCCTCCCTTTCCTCCATTTCGCTCTCTTCCTCCCTTTCCTCCATTTCGCTCTCTTCCTCCCTTTCCTCCATTTCGCTCTCTTCTCCCTTTCCTCCATTTCGCTCTCTTCCTCCCTTTCCTCCATTTCGCTCTCTTCCTCCCTTTCCTCCATTTCTCTCTCTTTCCTCCATTCCTCTCTCCTCCCTTCCTCCATTTCGCTCTTCCTCCCTTTCCTCCATTTCGCTCTCTTCCTCCCTTTCCTCCATTTCGCTCTCTTCCTCCCTTTCCTCCATTTCGCTCTCTTCCTCCCTTTCCTCCATTTCGCTCTCTTCCTCCCTTTCCTCCATTTCGCTCTCTTCCTCCCTTTCCTCCATTTCGCTCTCTTCCTCCCTTTCCTCCATTTTTCTCTCTTCCTCCCTTTCCTCCATTTCGCTCTCTTCCTCCCTTTCCTCCATTTCGCTCTCTTCCTCCCTTTCCTCCATTTCGCTCTCTTCCTCCCTTTCCTCCATTTCGCTCTCTTCCTCCCTTTCCTCCATTTCGCTCTTTCCTCCCTACCCTCCATTTCGCTCTCTTCCTCCCTTTCCTCCATTTCGCTCTCTCCTCCTCCCTTTCCTCCCTTTTCGCTCTCTTCCTCTTCCTTTCCTCCATTTCGCTCTCTTCCTCCCTTTCCTCCATTTCGCTCTCTTCCTCCCTTTCCTCCATTTCGCTCTCTTCCTCCCTTTCCTCCATTTCGCTCTCTTCCTCCCTTTCCTCCATTTCGCTCTCTTCCTCCCTTTCCTCCATTTCGCTCTCTTCCTCCCTTTCCTCCATTTCGCTCTCTTCCTCCCTTTCCTCCATTTCGCTCTCTTCCTCCCTTTCCTCCATTTCGCTCTCTTCCTCCCTTTCCTCCATTTCGCTCTTTCCTCCCTTTCCTCCATTTCGCTCTCTTTCTCCCTTTCCTCCAATTGCTCTCTTCGAGTCCGACCTCAGATAGCTGCTGCTCGACGATTGTCGCGATAGTTTCGCCAGACTGAGTGGCGTCACGAGTTGGGAAAGCTGTAAATTGTTCTTTTACCACATTCTCAGAACCGGGGTTGTTACCGCCATCAACTTTGATAAGCAGACCGATATCTGTTCTATGGTACTGATCATGTCTGCGCTCATGTCAAGCAATATAGTGTAGAACTTGCCCACACGACATTCTGCGACAATACTGTCTCGAATTTACTGACCACACATTCTGAATCAACGAACTTATGTACTGGGCATTGCGTGAAACATATGAAATTAGCCTACGATGATTGAAACTACTGTGGGTCTGTGATCGAAATTGCAGAAGTGCCACGAAATTTCCAGAGTCCGCGAAGGAAAATGTTTGCGGACCTCACAATAACAAAGTCTGCACAATAGAAATTCAACGAATAATAGTAATCTAGGATGTCAATAAGTAATCTAAACGGTTTGTAGTTTTTGAGAGCTGTTAAAATCTATATACGCAGTTGCGTAATTGCTTAATGCTATAGTAACTCGCCTGAGCTTTGGTATAGCCTAATGATATTATTTACTATTATAAATTATAATATATAATACCATCATATTATAATGATATTTCCCTATTGGTTGAGTATAATATACTGTTATTATGACATTTTACAGATATATTGTATTTGTACACCTAATTAATGGCTTCTCTCGAGTGTTATCTTTCAAATTTCAAAATATCAAATTTCAAAATGTTTTGTTCCTTGAACATTTACTAAAACTATACATCATTACCACATGGCTTCACGATTCGGTAGTTGAATCCTTCTTGCTTGGTTTGTGTACCATTTGTTAACTATTTCTGCTAATTCGCTCTGGTCAGCAATATGTTTATACCTCAAGGCTTATGGCGTTCTTGGAAATTGAACGTATTTTCTAGTTTTTATATTAATTTCAATAAATGTCTGGTTTGCCAGTATTGTCTGCAGTGAAACTCAAACACGACTCAAACTACATCTTAGCTACGAGTGACATCTGGTTCCTACCAGCACTGAATTTATAGAGCAATTTTGTTCAGATGACTGCTTAAACTGCTACCATTACAGTGTGGAAATTCAAAAAAGTTCGGACGCTCGTTCTTCGTACCCCCACACACTTTCGTCCCGGGCCCCGGCCTACGCATGGTCGCATGCTGATTGTGCGTACACAATTAAAATCCCCTTTCCTCCATTTCGCTCTCTCCCTCCCTTTCCTCCATTTCGCTCTTCCTCCCTTTCCTCCATTTCGCTCTCTTCCTCCCTTTCCTCCATTTCGCTCTTCCTCCCTTTCCTCCATTTCGCTCTCTTCCTCCCTTTCCTCCATTTCGCTCTTCCTCCCTTTCCTCCATTTCGCTCTCTCCTCCCTTTCCTCCATTTCGCTCTTCCTCCCTTTCCTCCATTTCGCTCTTTCTCCCTTTCCTCCATTTCGCTCTCTTCCTCCCTTTCCTCCATTTCGCTCTCTTCCTCCCTTTCCTCCATTTCGCTCTTCCTCCCTTTCCTCCATTTCGCTCTTCCTCCCTTTCCTCCATTTCGCTCTTCCCTCCCCTTCCTCCATTTCGCTCTTTCTCCCTTTCCTCCATTTCGCTCTCGTCCTCCCTTTCCTCCATTTCGCTCTCTTCCTCCCTTTCCTCCATTTCGCTCTTCCTCCTACCCTCCATTTCGCTCTTTCTTCCCTTTCCTCCATTTCGCTCTCTTCCTCCCTTTCCTCCATTTCGCTCTCTTCCTCCCTTTCCTCCATTTCGCTCTCTTCCTCCCTTTCCTCCATTTCGCTCTCTTCCTCCCTTTCCTCCATTTCGCTCTCTTCCTCCCTTTCCTCCATTTCGCTCTTCCTCCCTTTCCTCCATTTCGCTCTTCCTCCCTTTCCTCCAATTCGCTCTTCCTCCCTTTCCTCCATTTCGCTCTCTTCCTCCCTTTCCTCCATTTTGCTCTCTTCCTCCCTTTCCTCCATTTCGCTCTTCCTCTCTTTCCTCCCTTTCCACCATTTTGCTCTCTTCCTCCTTTTCCTCCAATTCGCTCTCTTCCTCCCTTTCCTCCAATTCGCTCTTCCTCCCTTTCCTCCATTTCGCTCTCTCCTCCCTTTCCTCCAATTTGCTCTCTTCCTCCCTTTCCTCCAATTCGCTCTCTTCCTCCCTTTCCTCCAATTTCGCTCTCTTCCTCCCTTTCCTCCATTTCGCTCTCTTCCTCCCTTTCCTCCAGTTCGCTCTCTTCCTCCCTTTCCTCCAATTCGCTCTCTTCCTCCATTTCTACCAATTTCGCTCTTCCTCCCTTTCCTCCAATTCGCTCTCTTCCTCCCTTTCCTCCAGTTCGCTCTCGTCCTCCCTTTCCTCCAATTCGCTCTCTTCCTCCCTTTCCTCCATTTCGCTCTCTTCCTTCCTTCCCTTCATTTCGCTCTTTCCTCCCTACCCTCCATTTCGCTCTCTTCCTCCCTTTCCTCCATTTCGCTCTCTTCCTCTCTTTCCTCTATTTCGCTCTCTTCCTCCCTACCCTCTATTTCGCTCTCGTCCTCCCTTTCCTCCATTTCGCTCTCTTCCTCTCTTTCCTATATTTCGCTCTCTTCCTCCCCTACCTACCATTTCGCTCTGTTCTTCCCTACCCTCTATTTCGCTCTCTTCCTCCCTTTCCTCCATTTCGCTCTCTTCCTCCCTTTCCTATATTTCGCTCTCTTCCTCCTACCCTCCATTTCGCTCTCTTTCTTCCCTACCCTCCATTTCGCTCTCTTCCTCCCTTTCCTTCATTTCGCTCTCTTCCTCCCTTTCCTCCATTTCGCTCTCTTCCTCCCTTTCCTCCATTTCGCTCTCTTCCTCCCTTTCCTCCAGTTCGCTCTCTTCCTCCCTTTCCACCAATTCGCTCTCTTTCTCCCTTTCCTCCATTTCGCTCTCTTCCTCCCTTTCCTCCATTTCGCTCTCTTCCTCTCTTTCCTCCATTTCGCTCTCTTCCTCCATTTAGCTCACTTTCTCGCTTTCCTCCAATTGCTCTCTTCGAGTCCGACCTCAGATAGCTGCTGCTCGACGATTGTCGCGATAGTTTCGCCAGACTGAGTGGCGTCACGAGTTGGGAAAGCTGTAAATTGTTCTTTTACCACATTCTCAGAACCGGGGTTGTTACCGCCATCAACTATGATAAGCAGACCGATATCTGTTCTATGGTACTGAGCATGTCTGTGCTCATGTCAAGGATTATAGTGTAGAACTTGCCCACACGACATTCTGCGACAATACTGTCTCGAATTTACTGACCACACATTCTGAATCAACGAACTTATGTACTGGGCATTGCGTGAAACATATGAAATTAGCCTACGATGATTGAAACTACTGTGGGTCTGTGATCGAAATTGAAGAAGTGCCACGAAATTTCCAGAGTCCGCGAAGGAAAATGTTTGCGGACCTCACAATAACAAAGTCTGCACAATAGAAATTCAACGAATAATAGTAATCTAGGATGTCAATAAGTAATCTAAACGGTTTGTAGTTTTTGAGAGCTGTTAAAATCTATATACGCAGTTGCGTAATTGCTTAATGCTATAGTAACTCGCCTGAGCTTTGGTATAGTCTAATGATAGGCTATTATTTACTATTATAAATTATAATATATAATACCATCATATTATAATGAGTATAATATACTGTTATTATGACATTTTACAGATATATTGTATTTGTACACCTAATTAATGGCTTCTCTCGAGTGTTATCTTTCAAATTTCAAAATATCAAATTTCAAAATGTTTTGTTCCTTGAACATTTACTAAAACTATACATCATTACCACATGGCTTCACGATTCGGTAGTTGAATCCTTCTTGCTTGGTTTGTGTACCATTTGTTAACTATTTCTGCTAATTCTATCTGGTCAGGAATATGTTTATACCTCATTGCTTATGGCGTTCTTGGAAATTGAACGTATTTTCTAGTTTTTATATTAATTTAAATAAATATCTGGTTTGCCAGTATTGTCTGCAGTGAAACTCAAACACGATCAAACTACATCTTAGCTACGAGTGACATCTGGTTCCTACCAGCACTGAATTTATAGAGCAATTTTGTTCAGACGACTGCTTAAACTGCTACCATTACAGTGTGGAAATTCAAAAAAGTTCGGACGCTCGTTCTTCGTACCCCCCCACACACTTTCGTCCCGGGCCCCGGCCTACGCATGGTCGCATGCTGATTGTGCGTACACAATTAAAATCCTAGCGGCGCCGCTGTTCTACAGCATTATAAGATAATTTACATACATGATCTAAAAACCAAAATACCACTTCTATTAAAACGTGAATGAGTAAGTACATATCCAATGCATATGACAGTCGATATATCACATTGAATTTTAATCATCGTAAACGGCTTGTCACAGTCCGACGGGTTTAACAAAATTTCTCCGCGACTGCAGACTGAGAAACTTGCTTCACAAGCAAATGGCCGACTGCATAAAAGCTGTCGCGAGATAAAATGAAACCGACAGCGCCACTAGTTTTCCAACACGCACGGTACATTACGCAGTGCGTTCCTAATGTTCTTACACCTTTCCGCGGAGACCATACCAACCGGTTCCTTTGGGTCCACTAGTCTGGGTAATCAATATCTGGTCTGTTAGGGGAGGGAAGGGAGGCGGAGGGTGGCGCAGGGGGTGATGAGTGCTAGGGGATCATTCAGCTGTTAAATATTGCAGGGAGCACTTCGTGTCTAATGGAATAATAATGGCCGACAATTACTCCTCAATTGACGTCTCCACTGACCGTCTAATACACGCTCAGCGGACAGTAGCCAACCGAAAACCAACGCAGACTGTAGCGCCCGCTTTTATTGGAACACGCTGTAACGATCTATCCTGAATATATAGTCACACAAATGCACTGCGTTCATGCAAAATTCAGTATACATATATGTACTGTGTATTTATATATTTAATAAATGCTGGAAATACTCTGCAATCATTTACAGCATTGCAATATGCGTGCCACTGCTTTTCTCGCGGCTGGCTGCATACGAATCACACCCGCATATCATTATATCAACTCACATTCATATACGAGTATATATACATGTATATATAGGCTACATACTGTACATATATACCCATGTGTTTTATGCATCGTTGATTCATTTATACAAATTGTGTCGGTCTAAACATTCATGTCAACGCCAGATGAATATGTATTTATATACATGCATTATTGTATATGTAGGCTACGTATGTATACATACATATGTATGTATGTATGTATGTATGTATGTATGTAAATGCGTATATTTTTTAGAAGTGGATATTTATGCATAGCCTTTTGAAAACATTAATCAGAGGTGCTGCCATCACACACAAACAGAGCCCGACTGATTTAGTTAAAAAACATGTACGATACATTCATACATGCATCGGCGCCGCTAGACGTACGCACTTACGCAAGTGCGTACAGCGCTGGAAGGCTAAGAAACGAAAATTGCAAATGAAAAAAGTGATATATTATCGAGTTACAAACTCATAATAACTTAGGTACTAGTTTTAATATTAGGTAAACTAACAGTCTCACACCATCTACTTGTTTGGTATAGCCTAATGATATTATTTAAGGCCTACTATTATATTTATTATAATATATAATACTATCATATTATAATGAATAAAATATACTGTTAATATGACATTTGTACAAATATTATATTTGCACACCTAAATGGCTTTTCTCGAGTGTTGTCTTTCAAATTTCAAAATATCAAATTTCAAAATGTTTTGTTCCTTGAACATTTAGTAAAACTACATCATTGCCACATGGCTTCACGATTCGGTTGTTGAATCCTTCTTGCTTGGTTTGTGTACCATTTGTTAACAATTTCTGCTAATTGTGTCTGGTCATCAATATGTTTATACCTTAAGGCTTATGGGATTCTCGGAGATTGAACGTATTTTCTAGTTTTTTAAAAATTAATTTCGATAAATGTCTGGTTTGCTAGTATTGTCTGCAGTCATAATCAGACACGACTACCATTACAGTGTGGAAATTCAAACAAGTTCGGACGCTCGTTCTTCGTACCCCCCACAAACTTTCGTCCCCCGGGCCCCGGCCTACGTATGGTCGCATGCTGATTGTGCGTACACAATTAAAATCCTAGCGGCGCCGCTGCATTCATAATAATAATCTTCGTTTATTATTTCAAACTGATACACCGCAGTATGAGTATGAACGGATGATCACAAGTTATTACAGGAGTCGAATTTAACTGTTTAGCAGCCATGCAAGGCGCCCATCTGACCTTGAATATGTATAGTTGTATACGCATACGAATAGATACACACACTGTAAATATGCATATTCATGAATATATGTGACTTGCTCTGGCAAAAGGAGGTTTTTGTCCAAAAAATTAGTTTTTTTATATTTTGTGCTAAATTTGATAAGTAATAATTTCTGTTTAAAATGTTGAAAAAATTATTAAGCTTAATTCTATCTTGATATGAATTTTATAAAAAAAATCTACTCGAAAGTACAATGTCGAGAAAATGCATGCAAAGTTTATTATCTTAATACAAACCCTATAGATAGATCGCAAAGTTTATGTGTAAATTTGTCATGAAATAGGTGAAATATTATTAAAATAATATTTTTTCCATATAATATAAGATCCTATTTATTGATATAATTATGCCAAAAAATGAAAAGTGAAAAATTTACACCTGATTTGTGTTTTAGCTAATTTATTCAGTTTTATCACTGGCGACTTCCGCCTACTTTTGCCAGAGCAGGTCACATATGCCTAATTAGGCCTAATTATGCATGCGTGTATGACATGTATGTATACGGGAGAAGGAGGGAAGTCCCTCAGTGTATTTAACCCTATAAAAGCAACGACTGACTGCCGCAGTCTCCGTTCAACTGCGACGTGTCTTGCACGATGGATGCTGTAACTGCTGCTCTTGCGAGTGAGTTATGGAGCGCACACAGCGACGCCACACAAGCGGCACAACTTCTGCTGCTGCCAATACTGACGCTGGTGCTGGCTAATATACTGGGGCGACTCACACAACGGTAACACGCGCGTGAACGAGTAAACGAATTAACACACTGGCGGTATATAAATGAGTAACGGTCGTCAGCAAAGATCGAGTAGTAGAGTAGAGTTTCAGTTTAACGACACTGTGTGATAACAAAGAGCATTAGCGTCGCCCTCCTCCTTCACCCAGGCTTGGGACTGACTGTCAGAGTGCTGGCACTGACAGAGTGGCGGAGTTCCAAAGATCGAGAACCTAAAGAACAGCCAAGTCGTCGCTGACTCAAACTCAGAATTAGGAAATCCTTGGCGCTATAGAAATATGGATAAATATATATATATCACAGGAGACATTCAGACGACTAATAACTTGTTATCGAAAGAATATATATGTTATATAAATAGTAGTAGTAATAATAGACCATGACCAAGACTACGCTGGATAGACAATATAAATGAGGACATAACATCACTTGGAGTGACAAAAGGGGAGCAATGGACTTAACAAAAGACCGAGGACAATGGATGCCATTTATTCGTACCCATCGCCTCCAATTGTCTGGCGTCAGGAACTGATGATAATGATGATGCATAAACAGAGAGAAAATCAGTCAATCTGTTTGTTTGCTGAATGGAAATGAACGAGCAGGAAGCAGTTTATCAACACATCATCTACAGCTGATACGATGCCGTCATTATATCGACTATTATCGGCCAGCAATTCTGTCTCGGTCGAGGTACTACGCTATATAAATCGCCTCGTTCGTCTCCGTTCTGTCAGATAATAAAACTTATCAACGAACGAAGAGAAGAGAGAATAATATGGCGATTCAATAAATTGCCAAACACGACAGGTAGATTGATGAAGCCAGGATTATTGAAAGGTAAACTAATAGCCACATATGGAGACTCCGGGATTTGCAATCAATCTATAGCGAACATTTTCAGGTGTATCTGGAGGAATACTAATGGCTAATAATTAGGAACAGAAATTACAGACGTAACTTCAGAAGAATAAAGAGTTAGATGGATAGATATTCGTTTAATTTTCTGACAGGTTGACAGACCGAAACCAGTTACCATAGAAAGAAGTGTTAAATCATTAAATCAGTAAAGGACAAAAACAGTCAAGTATACACTCAAGTGAGATTTAGGGCAAGCTTTGTAAAGTACACGTGAGCTAAAGTTACGTAAACAATGTCGACAATAGAAATTACACGAAAACTTTGACCGCGTGTCTTAACGGCTGGCTGGGTGATAGCTTGAAGTGAAACTCTGAGGTTGTATGTTTGACACTCTACTGAGATGGTATCAAGTTCATTATGGTTGATAAGTTGCAGATTAACGACAGTGTGTCATAACAAACGATTAGCGTCGCCCTCCTCCTTTCTCTAAGCTTGGGACTGGCACTGCCAGAGTACAAACAGTGGCGGAGTTTCAAGTTCATTATGGACACATTTTTATCTCTCAGTTGAAGCACTAACATCGGTAAAGTTCTGGCACAAACTAGTTGAAAAGCCATAAATGTTGTTATAAGACATTCGGATTTTTAATTTTTAGCTAATCCAATTCATGGAAGGCTACCTTATCAGCTGGAGCAGAAATTGCATGTTTCCGCAATCACTTGTCAAGAAGAATGGCCTAAAAAGCAGAAACATATGCCTGAGATTTTTTTCTGATCAGACTTTTCTCGCCGAGGCATTGTTGAGTAAAAGACAAGACAGAACAATGGAACTATTGTCGATATTTGAAAACGGAAAGTCGGAACAATAATGGTCTTGTTGGTGAGATCGATTTTGACATCGGCTGCTTTCATCATGGTGGTGTCTGTTTTACCAGCTACGATGAATAGCCAGACTGGAAACAGCGTACTCATGGGTAAGTACCGTGTACTTCTCTATGCATAGAAAGAAAGCACCATACTCAAGGGTAAGTACCGTGTACTTCTCTGAGCATAAAAACATCATACTCATGGGTAAGTAACTGGTACTAGTCCAGGCATAGAACCAAACAGTGTACTCAAAAGGTAAGTACCAAGTACTTCAATCAATCAATCATTTATTTCTTTAACCAAAAAGACACCTTTAAAACTTCTTTATGCATGCATGTAGAACGAGGTAGGTAACTAGTAATTCCCTACGCATAGAGAAAAACAGCGTACTCGTAACTAAGCACCACTACTTCTCTATGCATAGGCCGCGAGTAAGTACCAAGTATAATAATCGGCATAGTGCACGTCAGTCAGTTGATTAGACCGCCTCCTTAGACACCTTTAAAACGTGTCAAACTGATGCTATATAAATATGGGACGCAGTAGATGATTGGTTGATTGAACAATCTGAGTGGATAAAGTTGCAGTTAGTTGGTTAGAGCGGTCGCCTTGGAACGTGGAGATCACGGGTTCGATCTTCCTCCCCTGTGTAGGGACCCTGAGCAAGTCCTTCACTCACAATTGCTCAGAGCCATTGACTGATGCTTTGTCATGAGATATTGTCGCTTAGTAAATGCGAATTACGGTAGTCGATTAATTGGAGCTCTCTGTCTCTCTGTCTCTGCCTCTGTCTCTGTCTCTCTCTCTGTCTCTCTCTCTGTATGTCTCTCTCTGTATGTCTCTGTCTGTCTGTCTGTCTCTCTGTCTCTGTCTCTGTCTCTGTCTGTCTCTGTCTGTCTCTGTCTGTCTCTGTCTGTCTCTGTCTCTGTCTCTCTCTCTCTGTCTTGGTCTCTGTCTGTCTCTGTCTGTCTCTGTCTGTCTCTGTCTGTCTCTCTCTGTCTTGGTCTCTGTCTGTCTCTGTCTGTCTCTGTCTGTCTCTGTCTGTCTCTGTCTGTCTCTGTCTGTCTCTGTCTCTGGCTCTGTCACTGTCACTGTCTCTGTCTGTCTGTCTGTCTGTCTGTCTGTCTGTCTGTCTGTCTGTCTCTCTCTCTCTCTCTCTCTCTCTCTAGACACCTTTAACATGCTGTCAAACGGTGCTATAGAGATCGGCGACCAGAGCATGCCGAGGTTAAAGTGAAGAGCTCCCGGAGATAGACAGGACTGTTGATCTGCCCAGAACACAGTGCCAGACAATGGAGGAGACCCTATGTGTAGACAGTTTAAACAAATCCTTCACTCACCGTTGCTCAGCGCCATCGATGTTCTGTCGTATGGTCGTATGCATTTTTGAGCTTTGGACCAAGGTCACTATCAAATACAGATGTAGTTTTATTGTGTTTTATATAGCCTACGCTTGCCTAAACGATGCTAAATGTCATAAATTGTAATTTAAATTGTATTGTATTGTATTGTATTTGAACACTTGTTATAGCGCCCCTACCAGATTGCCCATTCAGAGGCGCTCCCGACTACAGCGCGGACACTGAATCGGAATTTGACGCCGAAGCGCATGAGCAATTGCGAGTGAAGGACTTGCCCAGGGTCCCTACGCAGCGGCTTGAGGTGGATTCGAACCCGCAACCATCCGGCTGCAAGGCACCGAACATACCCCTACACCACCGCTCCCCACATTATTGTGTTGTATATAGCCTACGCTGGCCTAAACGATGCTAAATGTCATAAATTGTAATTTAAATTGTTGCTGCATAATGATATAGCGCCATTTGGAAAGCGCCTCATCAGAGGCGTTTTTAAGATGAGAAGGTTGCCAATAATCGGATATAAGTAAGTGGAAAGGTCATCAGTGGAGTGCTCACCACACGCCAATGGATATGTGTGTGTGCGTGTGCGTGTGCCTGTGTGCGTGTGCGTGTGTGTGTGTGTGTGTGTGTGTGTGTGTGTGTGTGTGCGTGTGCGTGTGCGTGTGCGTGTGCGTGTGCGTGTGCGTGTGCGTGTGCGTGCGTGTGCGTGCGCGTGCGCGCGCGCGCGTGTGTGTGTGTGTGTGCATCCAGAATTGATCGATGAAGTGCATGCGTAGTTCCTGGACTGTATTGGATCGACGATCAGGAAATTGAGTGTGACATATTGCGTATAGTATCTAAATAAAACTAGTTACATTTTATTTTGCTCTCATCGAAAAAAGGTGCCATCAATAATAAACCAACTGGTTATTAATGGAACCTCTATCCCTCGTGTAACTTCTGTTAAGTTTTTGGGTACCTACCTCGATCAATACCTAACTTGGAATGAACATATAAAACTTGTCTCTCAAAAAGTAGCAAAAAACATTGGCATTATGGCTAGGATAGCTTATCTGTTGCCTAATCAAACACGTCTTAACCTATATTACTCTCTTATCCATCCGTACCTTACATGCTCTAACATGGTCTGGGCCTCGCCATATTCTACAAGGCTAACGAGATTAAATAAGTTACAAAGAAGAGCCATGCGAGTAATTGCTGGCACGCGGCACTCTATGCCTACCGATGAAATATTTAAATTGTACCGTGTCCTTAGTATTGAACAGATTAGAATTTTTCAAACTAGCGAATTTATGTTTAAATATTTTCATAATCAATTACCAAGGGTCTTCAATAACTATTTCACTACTACGTCTATCCTAAACCCCTACCCTGTACGTTCTGCTGCAAATGTTAGAGTAGCTTTTGCTAGGACTAATTCTCGGATGTTTTCTATAAAATGCATTGGCCCCCGGACATGGAATGACATACCTCTCACCACACGTAATTTAACTAATATCTCTTTGTTCAAAATTAGACTACGGTCTCATCTTATTACCTAGTGCTCATTAAATTTATTAGTCTTAGTTAACTAGTTAAGAATTACTATGTTATATCTCATACTTGTGTTTCAGTTGTTCTGCCATAACACTTGCCTTTGTTACAGGTGGCCCATTAGCGGGACCTAGGTCCCTTAGGGTCGTATTCCTTTTGATCCCCTTTGTTGCTTGTCTGTTTTTTCTTTCTCTGTTGTACTTGCTTTTCGTTGTTTGGGTTCAATAAAATTTATGGTTATGGTTATGGTTATGGTATAGTATAGTATAGTAAGACTTATAGTATAGTATAGTATAGTATAGCATAGCATAGTAGACTATTAGTATAGCATAGTATATTCGTTTGTTATGCAAAACAGGTTGGCACACCCCAACCTGGGACATTAAGACAGAGTACAATACTGTGCAAGATGAAGGGGTAATCAATGTTGGTCAATCGTTAGCTTTGGGGACTCGGTTAATAATTATGCTTCCAAAGAACCCTTGAGACAGAGTTCCTATCGCCTTTGCACGGAGGGTCAAAGTTGTGCCTTCGTGCTCTAAGGCCGTGCAGTCGATTATTCTTTGTCATGAAGAGACCTCGAATCGATATTGGAACCGATGAACAAAAACTAAGGAACCTTAATTCAATAAATAGATTTTCTTTACGAAACAGACGAATACTTGAACTTTAGTTTAGCTCCCTTCAAATTCCCTTCGCCGTTTAGAGTAGGTGATCGTAACTGAGTATATTTATCGAATGGAAATAATGTTAATAATATTCGTTTATTGATTCAAACTAACAAGTACGCAGTAAGATTGCATGATATAGTAGTAACAAATAATGACAATTTAACAGGAGTCAAATTTAACTGCATTGCAGCCTGCAAGGCGACCATCTGTCCTAC
>JACEVL010000087.1:669291-706791 GCA_020284085.1 Aporrectodea caliginosa | reverse complement strand
TCTCTCTGTCTCTCTCTCTCTCTCTCTTCTCTCTCTCTCTCTCTCTCTCTCTCTCTCTCTCTCTCTCTCTCTCTCTCTCTCTCTCTCTCTCTCTCTCTCTCTCTCTCTCTCTCTCTCTCTCTCTCTCTCTCTCTCTCTCTCTCTCTCTCTCTCTCTCTCTCTCCCTCAGGTATCTCTGTCTCTGTCTTTCTTCTCTCTCTCTCTCTCTCTCTCTGTCTCTGTCTCTGTCTCTCTCTCTCTCTCTTCCCTCAAGTATCTCTCTCTGTCCCTGACCATCTCGCTGTCTACCCTAATCTATCACTATCCGTAAATTTCCTCCTATCTCCCAATTTTACCGTCTGTTAGTCTCCTACATCCGTCCATTCTTATCTCACTCCTCTCCTTTTATGATTTCTTTATCCCCCGATATTCCAACTCGTCTAAGGCGGTCATATCCATCCCAGAGGGACCCCACATCTCTTCCTCATCCTCTGGTCATTCCGTCCTTCTCATTCGCCGAGCAATATTTACACAAAAGACAATAATGTCCGAGCAAGAAATACGCTATATAAATCGCGAAGCATCGTGGTACTGTCATCGTGGAAGACGATCAGGAATATAAATTGAAAGAAGCGAACAGAGAGACTGTGATGGATAGGTAACCATTGATGCATAGCTAACAAGGCGTTTAGCTGAGACTATTTTAATGTTCTAATACGATGCTATGAAAATCACATGCATAAATACATTACATAGATGTATGCATACGTGCATACGTGTATACATATACGTACATAAATATAAATAATAATATTTTCGTATATTGAAACAATCCGGTTGTCAAACCTCAACCGGTTACAGTGTACAGTTATGCAATTGAAACAATTCAGAAGAACACAAATGACAGACGACATAAATCTTAACTACCAACAGAAGAGACAGCCTGCAATACACGGCGCTAATAGCAGCCTACAAAGCATATCCGCCTACGGACTCGATCTCGGTACCTCTCACTCTCTATGCCAGTGTGTTATCCAATGCGCTATCGGGCCCCCCTATACACAATGTTACACATGCATAGATGTCTTTGGGAAGTTTGTCAGAGAGGTAGAGCCAGTCAGTTAGTAAGTGAGCTAGCCAGACAATCTAGTCGCTCAACCAGTCACTCCGTCAATCTATTATTAAGTCAGTCAGTCAGCCAGTCAGTCAGTTAATCAGTTAATCAGTCAATCAGCCAATTAATCAGTCAGTCGGTCAGACAGTCAGTCAGTCGATCAGTCTGAAAATCGGTTATTCAGTCAATCAGTCTGTCAGTCAATCAGTCTGTTAGATAGTCGATCAGTCAGTCAGCCAATTAATCGACCAGTCAATCAGACAGTGAGTCAGTCTGTCAATCAGCCAGTCGCTCAATCAGTCACTCAGTCGATCTGTCATTCATTCAGTCAGTCAGGTAGTTAGCAAATCAGTCAGTCAGTCAGTCAGTCAGTCAGTCATCTATACTAAGTCAAAGAGTCAGCCGAACATTTACAAATCAGTATGTTTGTCGATCAGTTATTCTATTTCTCTGTCTATATGCCTCTCTCTATCAGTCCGTCCGTCTGTCTATCTGTCTGTCTGCATGTCCCTCCGTGTATTCCTCTTCTTCCTTTCGTCCCATTTGCGTTAAGCGTCGGAACCCTGTATAGCACAGAACAAAGGAGCGGAGTATCTTCGTAATCGAGTCACGCTGTCTCTCCGTTTCAAGGTTCGAAGTCAGGCGTGAAACGTCGGTAGTTATACCAGATTTATAGTCGAGATGTCACGCAAGGGCAGCCAACGCAAGCTGACACTACTGCCTCAGGGTTCCCTACATCCAGCAACTTGATGACGGAATACAACCACTTTTGACTTCACGGGTGATTGGTCGGGTTGATATGTCTACACCCTTGCCCTGGTCATCTGTTTTGTACTCTCAATAACTCCGGCCATTATACCGTATAGTAGCAATAACTAGGGCAGTTGATGCAATAAACCGTTATCGGAGGGGATAGGTGTACGGTTGGTACATACTAATGAACCCATTGAACCTGTGACTCAGTCGTAACTTAGCAAACCGTTTACTGCCAGGCTGACTGTTATGCTGTTGATGATCGATTGTGTTCCTTGTCGTAACGGGAAGACCCAACACACCATTGCGGATAGACTTCGATTCAGGTCATGTCGAAACTGTTCTCTGCCTTGCTGTGTGTATACACTACATTGTACATAGGTATATACGTATGTATATGTATGCTTGTATGAATGCTTCTGTGTATGCGTGTATGTGTGTACTATGTATGTATAAATGTATGCTTGTATGTATTGTATGTATGTATGGATGTTACAGTATGTATGGTTGGATCTATTGATGAATGTCAATCAATCAATCAATCAAAATTTATATAGCGCCCCTTCAAGATCCCTACTCAGAGGCGCTCCCGACCCAGGCCATACGGAAGAATGCAGTCTTCAACAGTTGGTGAAACTGAGAACAGTTTGGAAGGTGTCGTGAATCTAATGTTAGCCCGTTCCAGGTTGTTGGACCAACCACAGAGAAGGAACGGCTCTGCATTGTTGCAGAGCGGGCGAATGGGACCGCCAGGTCACCGTGGACAGAGGAGCGCAGTGCTCGGCGGCCAGTACAAGTAGAAAGAGGTATGATTAGATGCATGTAAGTATGGATGTACATTTATATTCATGTACATGTATAAATGCACGTATGTATGCTTGTAGGTGATTGAACATTTGCACATAGTGTTGTTAAATTAGTTGGGTAATTCTGTCTGGAGTGAAGAGCTCGTTAAGCAAATGATTGAAGCTAATTGAATACACGTGTACATGTGCCCATACAATTTATTTAGGCCTGTTACGAAAGTTTTTATATCTACTATCAATATTCATATTCTGAATATACATATTCTGTTGAAATTATATAGAGGTGTCCCTACTTAGCGGGATCTTTGATCCCTTCAGGGCCTTCCCTTGTGGCATTCAACTATCCATACTTAAAAGTGCAATCTGATTGTAATATTATTGTTTATTGTTGTTTGGCTACAAATAAACGATTGATTGATTGATTGATTGATTGATTGATTGAATATGCGTAGATCTCAGAGATGGGCACGATTAATTAAATTACTAATCGATTAGAATTAGAATTAGCTGCCGAAATTTGTGAATCGATTAGAATTAGAATTAGCTGATTGTCTGATCAATTAGGTAATCGATTAGTATCTAATCGATTAGTTACACACCCCTGGTATTATAATAGATGTGTGTAAATAAGTAACGACAGACTCTAAACTCTTAGCAAGGCGTCAGTTTTCACACATAACATCCACAATCTTGATGAATATTGGTGTATGAATATATTGGTGCATGTGTGTCGCAAATTGACGGTTGTGCTAGTACGGTCATTGTTGACTTGAAGTAGGCGGACGCTCTGGGGATTTCGCACCACTGATTGTTCTCGGCCGACAGTACAGCGAAAGAGGAGGAAGAGAGAAGGAGGAGAAGGATAAGGAAGAGGAAGAGAAGGGAAGAAGGAGGAAAAGGAGAAGGAGGAGGAAGAGAAGGAAGAAGGAGGAGGAGAAAGAGGAAGAAGAAGAAGAAGAGGAAGAGGAGGAGGAGGAGGAGGAAGAAGAGAATGAGAAAGAGGAGAGAAGGAGAATAAACAAGACGAGGAGAAGAGAATAAGAAAGAAGAGGAGGCAAATAATAAAGATGAGGAAGAGAATAAGAAAGCAGAGGTGGAGGAGAGTAAAAGAGAGAGGAGGAGGACGAGGAGGAGGAGGAGGAGGAAGAGAATAAGAAAGAGGAGGAGGAAGACGAAATATAGAAGGCAACATGCGCCACAACTTGGCACACTATAAAGCCACTCTTGATCTATGTCTGCCACTCCATCCGCGACATGCAAACCGCCGCCCGACCGCGCAGGTACCCGGATCACGTGACCACCCGGTGGGATTTCGAGGTGTCATAATTCGTGCGGCCAACAGCTGGTAGGTGGCGCTGCCGTCTTGATCCAAGACTAGTGTCGGCGAGACTGGTTCCCCGGGGATCATGCGTTCATTATGATTTCCGGCGATAAACGGTTCCGCGTGGTTCCGCGGTAATTTCCCGCGGGACCCAGTGGCAAAGACTCAAGGAATAATTTACTCATCAAGAAACCGTCGCCAACGCAAGAGAAGAAAACCGGAACTGCGCATGCGTTATGGGGCTAATCATTTAAAGCGCGATCTAATCTAATCTAATCTAACTGCGCATATGCCGTGGCGCTAATCATTTAAATCGCGATCTAAAATCTCTTCCACAAATCGAATCCTCCTTTTTCTAATCTCTCTCGCCGCTCAAATTCTAAACGCCATCCATAGCAACCAACTATCTACCTGTTTGAATCTTGGACCTTTAATATGCTGGAACTGATTCTGACCCAGCGAACCTGTGGTTTTTGCAAAGTATAATAATAATCTTCGTTTATTATTTCAAACTGACACACCGCAGTATGATTACAATTCATAATTATTATGAACGGATGATCACACGTTATAACAGTCGTCGAATTTAACTGTATGACAGCCATGCAATGCCACCATCACGTCCTATTGCTCATTGTACCAACGCCATCTTGCGAATGAAAGGCTGAGTCGACCTTTGGGACGGTAGCAGGAAGCGATCTCGCGCACGTGCTGATCTTCTGCTCTTCGTGCCAGAGTGTTACCATTACCCGTAAGCGCCTAACCGTGTCTGTAAATGAGATGGTTCCCGCGACTTAGCTGTTCTGTGCGCTGTAAAAATTTTGTTACGATTGCGGCGTGATATGGGGCGAAAAACGTCGCTGTAGCCTTCATAAAGCGCGCTGTGGGGGTTAATTAAGGTCTGGGGCGAAGTAAGGATCCGCCCGCACATAGGAGCAAGAGGTGGCACTCGCCACCCCCTCCCCTGGAAAATTGACACCTATTTTTCAACTACTACTTTTTGGTGTTTAACAAATTTCGTCGCACTAAAGCACTAAGGATACTAATGATGCACAAAGTGAAACTGAGAAATTTAACTTTCGGTTTAAATAACTGATTTTGTTTGGATATTGTTTTAAATTTTCAAATTTTACATCTAAAAAATCTCCATGAAAAATACCCATGTTTTTAATTTCCTGTTTTGCATGTTACATTCTCTTGCTAAACATTTAGCAGTGACCATTGTGTTTTGCCCGTCCTGCAAAAAATATCTGTAGGCGCCCATGGCCCCGGGCACACCTGAGATAGAGGTTATGGACGGATCGGCCCAGCCTAAATACGCAAATGTCCAAACCTGCGAAACCAAATCACTCTGCAATTCCTAACTAATAAGGATGGAACTGCGTACCGCTGCATCCGCTCTTTCAATTGACCAGAAATTTGCCTTTGGACTCAAACTGCGAACACAAGAGAATTGAAGCGAAATGGGGACGGTGGATGCGGTTGGGGGGGGACTGTCAGGAACGAGAAATCGTCGATTATGGTCATTACTCAAGAGGTCGACGGGGAGTTTCTACCCAGCAAATACAATTGATCTTCGAGTAAATGAATTCACGCGCAGTCCATTTCAAATACATCGGACAAACGTTGCTAGTCGCTCGCTAACAGAGCGCGCTCTGCCACTATGCCCATACATATTTGATGGAGCCCATTTGGGCCTATATGCGTCTCAGAGGAGACAATTTGTTCCATACATATTTTATGGAACCCAAATGGAACATATATGAGCCTTATATGGCCCCATCTGAGAAAAATGGCTCAATACATGTTTGATGGAACCAAAATGGAGCCTACATGAGTCTCATATATGAGAACATTGGCCCCATACATATTTCATGTAGCCCAAATGGGGCATATATGATATATGTGCATCTCATATGAGAAAATTGGCCCCATACATATTTGATGAAACCCAAATGGGGCATATATGTGCATCTCATAATGAGAAAATTGGCCCCATACATATTTGATGAAACCCAAATGGGGCATATATGTGCATCTCATATGCGAAAATTGGCCCCATACATATTTGATGAAACCCAAATGGGGCATATATGTGCATCTCATATGCGAAAATTGGCCCCATACATATTTGATGAAACCCAAATGGGGCATATATGTGCATCTCATATGAGAAAATTGGCTCAATACATATTTGATGAAACCCAAATGGGGCCTATATGCATCTAATAAATTATGAGAAAATTGAACCATGCATATTTGATTAAACCCAAATGGGGTCTATATGCGTATCATATGAAAAAATGGCTCCATGTATATTCTTGATGGAACTCAAATGGGGCATATATTCGTCTCTTATGAGAAAACTGGCTTCTTACATTTTAATGATACTCAAATGGAGCCTATGGCCCCATCTGTGAAAAATGGTTCCATGCATATTCTTGTTGGAACCCAAATGTGGCCTATGGGCCTCATCTGAGGAATTTGGCGCCATATATATTTGATGTAGCCCAATTGGGGCCTATATGCGTCTCATAAATTAAAAGAAAATTAGCTCCATACACATTTGATGGAACCCAATTGGTACCTATGGGCCCCATCAGAAAAAAATTGGCTCCGACATATTTTTGATGTAACCCAAATGGGGCCTATGTGCGTCTCATATTAAAAAATTGGCTTCATGAAGCGCCTTTTGCTAACTTCTCTGCCAATGCTTTGCTTTTTCAAGGCAGGTCTATCTTATAGATGTAAAGTTGTATTCTTCTCTGTTGAATCCCTGATGCTTTAGATCTTTTGAGAGACTAATTCAAGCCTGAAGGATATACATGTATATCGACCTTTAAGTGCGAAACCCGTTTTATTAATATCTGATGCATCCCTAGTGCTATGGTCTTTTAACTGAAGAATATCAAAGACAATATCAACCTTTAAGTGAGAAAACCGTTTTAATCACTCCTGGATCCCTAATGCTTTAGCTTTTTGGTCTTTAAACTGAAACATTTCAAAGACAACATCGACCTTTAAGTGGCAAAACCGTTCCTTATACATGTAGGTAACGACATATCAGACGAACATCTCACGACAAGAGTCACACGCCTTTTATCTCGCACCTTTAAGCGAGTCTCTTTCCCCTTGCATTATTTATCACTATAGGTCAGTGCACCTGACACCGACAATAACTCATCACCAATTTACTCAGTCCCAGGGTGACCTTTAACGCACCCAGCTCCTCCCCTCACCAAACCACTGAAAGCTTCAATGTCCAGACGGAGTCGACCTGGATAGGGAAGATGCTCCCTGCATGTCTTTCTGCCGCAGCAGCTGATCCAGTCGGCAGCAGGTGTCTAATAATCGCAGACGATGATGAGCTCAGCCTCTTTACACCTTGATGGATGGGATGCGGAAATGACCACCGCACCAAAGCACACGAGTAATTGCACGTGGCCCAATGCACCGACGTTTCATAAATTGACCGACTGAAAGTCTCATTATTCAGGAGCGAAGATACAAATAATAAACAGCGCAAGATTCAGCTATCAGATGAACTGTATTAACTAGGGCTGAGCATTTAACGCGTTATTAACGCGATTAATGTGTTAATTAATTAACGCGATTAAATTTTTTAACGCAGTTAACGCGATTGTCACTGCGCCCAATTATTTCTAGAAATGCGCTAAAACAATTCTTGATAAGTTTAAACTCAGTTTAAACTTTAAACTTAAAAGTAAACACTAAAAAGTAAAAACAAGTAGTGAAAGCATTGAATGTGCATTTTTGTTTATTGACTGCAATCATTGATATAGCGCATATTCAACGTAATTACTCCGAGTCGGTACAGTGATTGTACTTTTTATCTATTGTGACATGCGTTAAAAATTAATCGCGGCGTTAAAAATTTTAATCGTCCGATTAATTTCGATTAAAATTTTTAATCGTTGCCCACCCCTAGTATTAACGTTACTTATGTATGTATTCTTGATGCTCTGTCGCTTATCTTTATGTATAATAAGTATGTGTATATGTAATCATGTAAGCACATGTCATGATGTCAGGATGCGTGTAGGTACGTACTTACTTGGACACTATTTGCAGACCTCCTGGTTAGCGCTTGGATGATTAATGAATGAATTTGAACAATTATTATCTTAAATTCTCAGCCACTAAATTTGATAAGTGCAGAACTGATCTTTAAAAAAACTTACAGATGGTTTTGATGATGAAGATCAAATTAAGACTGTATCATTGAAAATGCACTAATTAGGATTTAGTCGAGAAAACATTTTATGGGGACGGGCTCACCGAGTCCTTCCCAGGCCTCTAGCAGTCTGGCTCACTCTTTTTTAGTCCACCGCTTGCTGGAAAATATTGCCACTGGCCCGCCATTAAAAAGCTTTCATTACCCTGGTTTATGTAATATTAGAGGGTGTTTTAATATTATATGATATATGTAATATTAGAGGGTATATGTAATATTACAAGGTCTGAATGAATATAACATATAACATATGATAAAGAACTGTGATTTTTTAATCTGTGACTATGCATGTATTTCTTTAATAATATTTGATTGCAATGTTTGAAAATTCAAAGTAGAATAGAAATAAACTGTTTATGATATTTCTGCAAAGCATTGTATAGCTTGCCTGCAAGTATCATAGATATTAATAGCTGAGTTATATTATGATGTAAAACAATGAATATCAGTGACATTGTAAAATACTGTTTAGACGCCTTTAAATGGTGTCATTTGAACTCTATTAATTCTTTGTTTTTTTAAAATTGTATTGTACATAATTTTGAATTGTCGTCAACGGCCTTTGATGTCATATGATGACGGTTAACTTGTGAATAAAAAAAAAAGGTCTGTGTAATATTAGAGGGTGTATGTTAGTTACAGGTTCATCATTCATGTAATAATATTATTGTTACTAGTCGTTTTGCGTAACTATTCACTGTCTTTCTTTCAGAGTACCAAGAAGAAGTTTTAGCCTATTGCGAAACGGAAGTCTTCAACGCCACCTGCCCTCCAGACCACGTGATCATCATGACTCATGCGCGTTACGGTCGGATGCGCTTCAGTCGGTGTGTCCGGTTGGACTACGGACACATTGGATGCTTTGCGGATGTCATCCTGGCCGTGGATTCACGATGTTCCGGACGTCAGAAGTGCGACATCCGGATCCCAGATGCAGAGCTGAGCAAGAATAAACCATGTCCTGACGATCTGAAGCCATACCTCGAAGCGGGATATAGGTGCGTCAAAGGTAGGTTCATCTGGGAACAGGGTACAGGTATTTCAAAGGTAGGTTCATCCTCGAATGTGTTATAGGTGCGTCAAAGGTAGGTTCATCTGGGAAGAGATTGCATGTATTTCAAAGGTGAGGCATTATCAGGATTGGCTATTTCATCTGGTATTTCATCCAATGTTTTTGGTCCGAGGGACAAAAAGATCCAATATTTGAGGTTACAGTAGGGTACAGGTATTTCCAAAGGTGAGTCGTTATCTAGAATAGGTTACAAGTATTGAAAAGGTGAGTCGTCATTTAGACTAGGTTAGAGTAATTTCAAAGGTAAGTCATCATATGGAATAGGTTACACATTATTTCAAAGGTAATTCATGGTCTAGAAGCAGATAACAAGTAATTTCAAAGGCTTGTCATTATTTGGATGTACGTAACAGTTATTTCAAAGGTATACGGCACTGACATTTCATCAGGTCACATGTAATTTGATGGTTATATAGGTTAACTGTACAACTGTGAACAGTATAATCTGTTTTGTTTTGATTTTGTTTGTTTGTTTTAAATCTTGTACTGCAATTTTTTGTTATTTAGTTGTTTGGCTATGATTTAGCCCTAAAATTGTTATTTAAGTTGAATTTTCTATAACTATATGATCATAAAAATCGTCTTGCCATCAGTAAATGTAATATGGAAAAGGGGCAGCCCTGCAATAGCGGATTATTTTATCCTTTAGGGCTGTCCTGTGACGGCATCAGCAGATTAACATTTGTTTAAATGACTGATTGTTAATTAATTGTGCTGTTGTTGATTCAATAAACGGCTGATTGATAATCTTGCAGTGTTTCGACATAAGGTTATCGTTTGAGATCAACATAGGTGATGCTATTCATTCATTCATTTCGCAGATTTATATAGCGCCGCTTCAAGAAGTCTACTCAGAGGCTCTATTTCATGTTTTTTTTTACAAACTTCGTTTATTTCAAACTGAGAGACCGCAGTATGATTACAATTCATAGTATGAACGAATGATCACAAGTTATTACAGAAGTCGAATTTAACTGTTTGGCAGCCATGCAAGGCTCCCACCACGTCCTACTGCTCATTTTACCGACGTCATCTAGCGAATGGAAGGCTGAGTCGACCTTTGGGAGGGTTTTGGGAAGTGTTCCGACTTCATACCCATGGCTGTCTCAGAGCTAAGTTAAGGGACCGATCTTCTTCTTCGTCTTTTTCTTCTTCTTCTCCTTTTCCTTCCCCTTCTCCTTCCCCTTCCACTTTCCTTTCTCCTCCTTCTCTTCATCCCCTCCTTCTCCTTCTCCTCCTCCTCTTCTTCTAATAGGTGATCGATCTAAGTTTGAATGATTGATTTGTTGGCTGCATGACTGATTGTTATCGATTCATCAGTGTGTGTTTTTGTGTCCTCTTGTAGTGGTCTGGCCATCAATCACCCGATGTAACTCGCCTTCAGACGAACCACTTCCTTTGACGCTTCCCTCTGCCACCCTTGCCAGTCTTGTTTCAGAGGTCACAGGGTGCGGTCGGGTCATGACCCCTTGGCGAATAGACGTACCCCAGGGCCAGACGATCCATGTTACCCTGCACGACTTTGGGGTTTACTTGACGCGACGTCGGTCTTCAAGTCCAAAGGGCAAACAGGTTACCCTGTACCCTGGTCAGAGGGTGGAGTCTTGTCTACTCTACGCGGTGCTGTGGGAGCCGATGGTCATCGACGGTGGGAATGTGTCCATATGTGGAGGAACTCAGAGGCTGTCCTCCGTCTACTCAAGCAGAACGAATAGACTGGAGGTGGGAACCAACCGAGCGGAACTGGGTCGAAGCGTTGCGAACTACTTACTGGAGTATCAAGGTCAGTGCAAGGAAAAAGATTGGCAGAAACATTTGCCGTTTGATCTTGTACGAAATTATATAACCATGCACATTCATACATTCATTCATTCATTTAAGAGATTTATAATAAAGAATATACTTTATTACTTACTTATATAGCGCCCCTTCAAGGTTACCTACTCAGGAGCGCTCCCGACTCAGCCCTGGCTAAAGAGAACAGTCTTGAGGTTAGAGTACAAAGTGGACGCAAGGGCTCTAGGGGTTAGGCGTACGTAGTGCCACAGGATGCCTATTCCAGATTGTAGGGTCCGCAACGGAAAAGGCACGGCGCTGCAAAATAGAAGTCTGCGAGAGAGAACCACGACGCTGGACGCAGCTGAAAATATTTTCGAATGATGAGAAATGTAAATCTCACGCATTAAGTCGGCAGAAATTTCATACCAAGAATTCTTTATAAAATACGGTAGCATATACATACTCTAGTTCATGGGCGCCCGCAGGAATTTTTGCAGGGGGGGCAAAACCATGTGGCACAAAAATCATTTTGGAAGGCATATATACATACATACATACATACATACATGCATACTCACATACATACATACATACATACATACATACATACATACATACATGCATACATGCATACATGTGTAGTGTCGTTGATCGCCCGAGATTCGGGGTTGCCGATCGACCGTTGAGAGAGATAACACGTTGTTCATACACACGATGTTTATTCTATAGATGTTACAAGCTCGGACCCCGTGTCCCGGTTGACAAGGGGACAGGAGTCCGTCCTAACGAACACGCTGGATCTTGATCTCTCTCTCTCTCTTTCTCCTGCCGTAAGGGCTGCCATTTATGTAGCCCTATCAAAACCTCCTACACGGCATTCCTTTACTAGGCGCCAGTCAGTCTGTCTGCGCGTGCAGGTCTGTGTGGCAGGCACGACTCCCCATTCCTGCCCGCGCCTACTCATAGCACAGGTATCTCCCTTCCCTCATTACCCTCTGTCCGTCTTTCTGACTGTCTGTTCGTCTGTCTCCCTCTCGCTCTGTATCTCTGTCTGTCCTTCTCTCTGCCTCTGTATGTGTCAATGTGTATGCCTGGCTGTCTCTGTGTCTCTGTGTCTGACTGCATACTAAGTTGTAGGTCTGGCTGTCTCTGTCTGTCTTCCATCTATTCCTCTCTCAAATGCCTGTGTGTGAATCATACACACCCCTACACATGCATACATGCATACATGCATACATACATACATAAATACATAAATACACGCATACATACATACATCATATATACATACATAATTTACGTACATTCTATTCGATTGTGGTCTTCTTAAGTCAGGTCGTGAGCACCTTTAAAAGGCTTTATATCGATGAGCACTTACAATTGCAATTAGTCATCCTGAGCAACCTACATAGTCAGTTTGAATTCTTTTACTGAATTTTTGACACAAATTCGTTAGACAGAGAACAAAGGGTTAGGCCTACTATGTCTATAAGACTAAATCGAAGGAAAATTTACTTCCTTCTGTAACTAAACTTAGTTATGAATATAGATAACTGTAAAGTACGTTATTCAGAATAATATTGTCACTCACCATTTACAAAAGGTAGCCGAAATATAACCTACTTGTAATATCACAAAGCTAGCATGTCCGCATGATGTCCACAAAGTATGTCTCTAAAGCCTGCTATGTTGAGACCTGCGGCCAGAATTGATGAATTTCAGCAATCTAAGTTAAATAGTACTTTTTAAAGTAAATGTCTCAGGTATGGTGAACAGCCTATTCTTCCAGTACCACTGTACAGGACGACTAAGTACTATGGTTCTACTTGCAGGTTGTATTCCATGAATGCAAACGGAACTCTGCGCCCGTTCCAAAGTCTCAGAAGTCACAACAGCCACTAATAGCCAACAGACACGTCTATCCCCACCCTCATTATTTTGTCCTATCCTATCAGCACATTAATGCCAAGTCCATGGAACCTTTCGACCTTCCCCAACTCTGCGGCCTAAGCTAATATCTGGGGTCTCATCCACTGCTACTCGTTCCCTGAAGTCGTTTCTCTTTCCCCGGGGCTTCCTCACTGTAAAGTACGTTATTCAGAATAATATTGTCACTCACCATTTACAAAAGGTAGCCGAAATATAACCTACTTGTAATATCACAAAGCTAGCATGTCCGCATGATGTCCACAAAGTATGTCTCTAAAGCCTGCTATGTTGAGACCTGCGGCCAGAATTGATGAATTTCAGCAATCTAAGTTAAATAGTACTTTTTAAAGTAAATGTCTCAGGTATGGTGAACAGCCTATTCTTCCAGTACCACTGTACAGGACGACTAAGTACTATGGTTCTACTTGCAGGTTGTATTCCATGAATGCAAACGGAACTCTGCGCCCGTTCCAAAGTCTCAGAAGTCACAACAGCCACTAATAGCCAACAGACACGTCTATCCCCACCCTCATTATTTTGTCCTATCCTATCAGCACATTAATGCCAAGTCCATGGAACCTTTCGACCTTCCCCAACTCTGCGGCCTAAGCTAATATCTGGGGTCTCATCCACTGCTACTCGTTCCCTGAAGTCGTTTCTCTTTCCCCGGGGCTTCCTCACTGACAGTGCCTCTGGAATAGTCCAGACTACGAGAGGCGCTTTATAGATGTCCAGACAAGATACCATGCGATTGAAGTGTCAAAATATTAAGTTGGATTTCACCCACAGATGTGTGTCTCATATATATACATATGTAATTTTGTATATGTCCATATGTATCTATATAGGCATGCCGCATACGTTCAAATGTTCTCTTTGCAAGCAGCTTAAATACTCATGCCTTTGTTCTCTCAGTCGCCCGTCGCCCTTCCCACGCAACCGGGGGAAAGGGAGGGCAACCCTACACGGACGAAACATCGAATACACTCGTAATTAACTTCGATAGCCATGTGTCAGCGGTGTCAAACCACCCGTCACTATAGACATGCTATAATAAATCAATGCCATGCTGTTTAACTGATGATCCGTTGTCTTTACCTCAGTGTACAATTTGTATAAGTCACCAATAAAACAACGAAATGTTAGAATAACCTATTTCAAATATTTAAAATTACTAATATTCTTAATTTTACATACATTGATTCAAAATCCAGGGGGCATGTGCCCCCCCTTGCCCCAACGTGCGGGCGCCCATGCTCTAGTTTAGGCTTTTCAATAAGCGTTAAAGTACCCTCAGCAACTATACCCCATATATTAGATTTGTTTGCCTTTCCATTATGTAACTCACTGCGGTTTGTCAGTCTGTTCTATTAAACGAAGATATATATAAGTCGGGGTTTCAACCAGGAGCGCTGGAGGAAATGCATTTAGCCTCTGCCATCACGCCACGAAGCCAGCCGGCGGAGGAGGTTCCTAAAATGCCTCCCGTACCAACAGCAGAGCATTTAGCAGAGAAGCATCTGCCTGTGGCGTCATTATGGTATTCCATATTCCATTGCGTGATGGTCATTAGTCGCCACTCACAGATAATAAATCTAGTAGAAGGTCGGCTGGTCGCTGGAAAACCGTCTCACGTGTTACACGGAAACCAGCCGATAGATGGCGCAAATGAGCTGGTTCTGTTGCTGGACACTTGGTGGCGCTAGTCGCTTGCTTCCGATGCTCTGGAAGCTGCTGCTTGCTGCTGCTATTGATGTCGTAACGCAAACGCAGCTTGGCAGTCTGTCTGTTAATGTTGATCCTCCTCAAGGAACTTCATTAACAGTGCGGTTTTTGTTTAATGGACAGATGCGAAAGGAAGTAGTAGTGGTAGTAGTGGTAGTGGTAGTGGTGGTAGTGGTGGTAGTGGTAGTGGTGGTGGTGGTGGTGGTGGTGGTGATGGTGGTGGTGGTGGTGGTGGTGGTGGTGGTGGTGGTGGTGGTGGTATAGTGGTTGTGGTAGTGGGTAGTGGTAGTGGTAGTGGTAGTGGTAGTGGTAGTGGTAGTAGCAGTGGTGGTGGTGGTGGTGGTGGTGGCGGCGGCAGCAGCAGCGACAGCAGTAGTAGCAGCAGTAGTAGCAGTAGCAGTAGTAGTTTTGTAACTCACAATAAGATAGAATATTGAGATGGTTTAGCCTGACGCCATGTCGCTATAACCGTGTCAGTTGATATACTATCTTCAGACGTATATCAACTAACCGTGTCAGTTGATATACTATCTTCAGGGCCGGCGCCAGAGTATTTGCCGCCCTAGGCGAACCTGTCGCGCTGCGCCCCCAGTAACTGCTATTATAACAAATCAATATTAAATTAACTAAGTTAATTTAAAAGTTATCCATAATTACAGTAACAGTCTGGAAACTGCATTAGCCATGCAGCCTATGCTGTATGCGATGTAACACTGTAAGTCTGTAGAAATAATTATAATGTAATTTCAAAATTTTATTTTTCGCGCTTTCACTTTAGCAAATGCAGAAGAGTTCTATCAGTTCAATGTCTCCAGCAAGATGCCTATCATGTTCAATTGGCAATGTAGCTATAGGCCTAGTCCAACAAATCTTTCTTGCAGCATGACCTACGCAAATATATTTCTTTTGAGCTTCGAGTAGCTTCTCTCATCATTAGTCACAAAAACTGGAAGTGTCAAGAAGACGTCAAATTGAAAAAATATGCGGCGTCTTGCAACTATTTAAAACTATATTTTAAATCTTGTAGGCCTATATCAATGCTTGCACACATATTGCGCCATTTATTGACCTCGATCACCCAGACCGTTATCTTTAGTGTCTGGTTTTGTACTAGCACTGGATTTTCTGTTACATGAATTATGCTTTCAACAAAAATTGATTAAATTTTTAATGAAAACAGGTTTCAGTAAAACAAGAAAAACCCAAATGAAACACAAGGTCTCCAGAAAACCCCATTTAAGAAGTTCAGATAAAAAACCAAGATCTTGGGGAAAACCGAAGGAGTGCTAACATAGCTGATGATCGGTCTCAGTTTCATTTTAAATATGTCTCTAGTAAGCAACTTCAAACTTGCGATAGTTAAGGGCATAAGCGTGACGTGCCACCATATGACTGACGTTAAGATTTCGAAATATGTGGTCTGTTTGAAGCCGCTTCTTATTTTCGTATTCATTTATTAATGAATGGTGGCAAAACGCCGGCAATATTTAAAAAAATATTTTTTATTTAGCTTTTCTGCCGCCCCCAGAAGCGTGCCGCCCTAGGCGGCCGCCTAGTTCGCCTAGTGGTTAAACCGGCCCTGAACTATCTTCACTTAATCTTGCGTTGATAAGTTCACAAGTAATTCTGTTGATTGTATCCTATGGTTGGATTGCTATAGTTGCGGTCATGTTTGAGCTAAAGTAGACTATCCTCCCAACGGTAGATCACGTTTCACAAAGCTTTCCTAAGAGGTGCAAACAAACGTACCACTACCACTACCTTTGGGGTTGTCCATTAATTATTGTCAATAAATTTTAGGCAGTTTTTGACCCCTCTCTCTCCTCTTTGTCAACAACTGTCAAACATTCATGGATCCCCCCCCCCTAATAAATTTATGTTAATAATCCAAGCCCCCCCCCTAAAAAAAATCACAATGGCTCTGGTTTTAATACGAGATAACGAGATGGCTGGTGAAATCCGCCGTTAGTATGCTAAGCCATAATTAGCAGACGAGTTTTAGGTCCCATGGAGCGTAGCGCCACGAAAACTGCTATTAATTTCGGATTCGGACGAACACGAATGTTGCTGTATTATTAGTTAACCCTCGGGCTACCAAGGGGGGTGGTTGCCACCCCCCTAGGTTTTATTCATTTCAAACTTGTTCCGTATGGAATAAAAATTTGACCTTTTAGGTAGCTGTAGGGGGTTCATTTTTACACGTTTTGACGTAAAATGTGAGATGATATCTCACACCGTTCAAAAGTTATAGCCAATATACCCGAGGTACCAGGGGGTGGATACCACCCCCCCTAGACTTTCGACTATATCTTTATCCGTCATTTAATATTAAGAGACGCAAATTATACCATTCTATAGAGGGAATGTGGGGCTACATTTCTATGGTCACTGAGTTGACCTGTGACAACCGGAAGTGCTCAAAATAACTAATAATACGCGTAATATGAGTGAAAAATGGCTGAATGGAAGGACTCCCCCCTTAGTTTTTGTCTGTAGCATATTAATTTGTTTTCCTGGAAGAGAAACAAAGATACCATTCTTTAGAGGGAATGAAGGGCTTCATTTGCATACCTACATCTTTGTCTTTTGAATACCGGAAGTGATCAAAATAAATAATAATACGCGTAATCTGTGTGAAAATGGCTGAATACAGCATTACAACGTAAACCGATATATATGTATGGATATATATGTATGAATGTACATTTATACTATATAAACATGTGTAGGGATGATTTCGTGTATCTTTTATACATGGATTAGTTTCAAAACACACATAATCTTATATTTGTTTATCCAAAAAAGTACAAAATGTACGCAATAATATACAATATTGCTAATTAAGGGGTTCCGTTGTTAAAAGTGATGTAATTTCGAGGTGCATTCACATAATGTACATCTAAATATACCATTATGTGCAGAAATGAATGCTGAATCCATTGCTATATTACAAGTTATGATATGTAAAACCAAACACGAAATCCAGGGGGTGGTAACCACCCCCCCTTGGTAGTCCGTGTTACAAAAAGCTTGGTAGCCCTAGGGTTTATGTTTAAGCTACCATTATGAAGGGTCTGTGTTGATTCATTGCAAAATATTGTTCACGTCAATTTGTATTGAATACCCTTCCTCTTGTCAACAATTGTCAAATTTTTCCAAACCCCTCCCTCCCCCATTTTTTTACATAATTAATGGATGAGCCCTTTCCAATTTTAACTGTTTTCTCTTCCTTTTCCTGTAGCCGTTGGTTGCGCAGATCTTCCTTCGAGTCAGAATTCCATGTCAGTTCGGAGCGGAGATGGCACAACCATATGGTGTAACTTTACCAAAGACATCTACCATCTGAAATGCAGCGGAAACACGTGGGTCGGAGACATGCCTAACTGCTCCTCATCAGGTCAGCAACCAGGAGCTGGAACCAGACTCCTCGTAGAATGCATAACTATGTCACCGGTTAACAGAGTTGTCTATCTAAACAGCCGTTTCCTGTATGTTTTGGAATGTAATATTATAAGTAAGTAAGTAAGTATATCCTTTATTGAAAAACCAAATGCTAACCGCATTTTGGTGTACAAAGATCATCAAATAAAAAAAATTAAGTATAAAGCATCCGTGTGACAAATGTTTTACGAGATAGAGAGTTCGCCTTAGGTATTATTATGTGATGTCTTGTTGTAAGTAAGTACGTAAGTGAGTAACCTTTATTTGTATCTGACAAGCGTACATGCATTGCTTTGTATACAACGGTTACATACATTTTAAAATTAAGTATAACAGTAGCAAATGCGATGTGATGTGATTTGATGTGATGTGATGTGATTATGATATGTGATGTGATCAATCAATCAATCCATATTCGTTTATTCATTAAACAAAATTGACACAGACAGGTTCAAATCTTAGTGCACATGTTTTTGTGGTAAACCAGCTGGCCATGCTTGTGTAATTGGTAGAGCTATAGCTATCATCAGTAAGATATGATATAATATGATGTGATTTGATGCAATGCGATGTGACGCGATGTGCTAAAAGAAGGTGATTTGGGGTCAAAATGATACGAGAACGAGCAGACCAAACCGAAGCGGGCAGAAAGAAGCAAATGCAAGCAGAAAGTGACAAATTCATACAATGCGCCAGAATTTGAACCTTACATCTGGAATTGTGTCATCATTTCATCGACCGGCCTAGCAGGCATCCATAAACAGCAACATTCACGAGGTATTGTGAAAGTATCGAATAATATATGCACAACACATACACGTTGGTTCAATTGCTGATGCAGTTTCGCATCCATTTGCCAGTGTACAGAAGCCACTCAGTTTCGCATCCATGTACTATAATAAAGACGCCTATACTATACTACCTCCAGTAGCGTGGGCTTATACGAAGGGTGCATTTTCTCAGAGTGCTTTATCCCGGTTGACTGTTGAGGCTTTCTTGCGTAATTGGTGGCGACCGAGATAACATAGGAGAAGTTGTGCTAATGATGTTTAATGATGTCGTCGTCCTGTCTATACTGCATTACAGTCGTCTTCGGGTTTAACTCTGAGAACGTTGCAACGACTGCATCCGTTCCTGCCTACGGTCAGTTTAACTCAGCGTCCGATTTGATTTAGACGGCAGATTGCCAGTACAGACCAGTCTCAAAAGATTAATGAAAGAATATTTATTGCAGCTACAGTCTCTGAAAAGGTTCCTTGAAGAGGAGCTCTACAAATTCTTGAAATGAATGAATGAATGAATAAATGAATAAATAAATGAATGAATGAATGAATGAATGAATGAATAAATGACTAAATGAATGAATGCATGAATAAACGAATGAATGATTGATTGATTGAATGAATGAATGAATGAATGACGAATGAATGAATAAATAAATGAATGAATAAATGAATAAATGAATAAATAAATGAATAAATGAATGAACAAATGAATGAATGAATGAATGAATGAATGAATGAATGAATGAATGAATGAATGAATGAATGAACGAACGAACGAACGGACGAACGAACGAACGAACGAATGAATGAATGAATGAACGAATGAATGAATGAATTAACGAACGAATGAATGAATGAATGAATGAATGAATTAGCAAGCACTGTGCAACAGGGTCCAAGAAAAGCTAATAACCTTAACCCATCTCTTGATTACTACTTAAATATGTCCTTGTTACTTAATTAGTACCTAATTAATTAGTGTCTGCAATAATAGAATACAGCTACTTAGATTAGATTATAACTCTGCCACTGTTCGTACTCTGGCAGTGCCAGTCCCAAGCCTGGATAAAGGCGGAGGGCGACGCTAATAATCCTTGTTATCACACAGTGTCGTTAAACTGAAACTACTATTACTAATATTACAGCTCTTAACGGTACTGGTGTGAACTTGACGACCAAGGCACATTCTTGCTTATGGAGAAAGCGTCTGACGAATAAATAAATGTTTATTTGTAGGAATATCGGTTGCTATTGTTCTTGTCATCGCCATCTTTATTGGCAACTTGGTCTTATTCGCTGGAACGGTGCTGCTCAAGAGGTAAGACCAAATCATTCGGTACAGGTATACAGGTATACCGAGGTAAGTCAATGTCTTCAGTTGACCAATGTGTTAACATGTATACATACGTACGTACGCACGTACGTACATACATACATACATACATACGTACGTACACATACATACATACATACATACATACATACATACATACATACATACATACATACATACATACATACAATTATTGTGCGCGAAGGACTTGCTCAAGGTCCCTACACAGTTAAACCGCTCCGAACGAGGGTCGAACTCGTACTCTCGACGTTACAGGTCAACCGCTCTAACCAGTCGGCCACCGTGCCCAAATGCAAACGCTTACGTAGTTTCGCTAATGTTGGTCCCAATAGCTGGAACCAGTTACCTCAGTCCCTCAGGACTGACCTTTTCTCTATTTCTTGTGACCAGTTCCGCCAGCGCCTGAAAACCTCTCTTTCGCAGTGAAGACACTGGCCCGGGTTGGGAGCGCCTCTGTTTTCATTCATTCATTCATTTAAGAGATTTATATAGCGCCCCTTCAAGATTATCTACTCAGAAGCGCTCCCGACTCAACCCCGGCTAAAGAGAACAGTCTTGAGGTTAGAGAAGAATGTGGCCGCAAGGGCTCTAAGCATTAGGCGTAGATCCACAGGGAACTCATTCCAGATTGCAGGGCCAGCAACAGTCTTTGAGTGGCGCTATATAAATACTCGATTACGATTACGATGACTGAATCGTATTCTTGTAGACGTAGGCGTCGCTGCCCCTCAAGGGCCGACTGTCGCCACAGTATCTCTCTCTCCGAAGGACCAGTGCTCAACAAGCGATGCATCGAAGCAACACTCATTCGCAACGAAGACGGGTCAACGTGCTTCGACCCAGGTCTCTACCCTTCACCGAAGACACCAGACGCCGCCAGCCTTGGAGGGCTCCACCCGCCCCTCCGTCCGAAGCCTTCCGATCGGCACTACCACCTCACCAAACCCGTCACTCTCTACGACTCCCTTCCGAGCCACAAGCGAGCCCTACTCGCCCATCTGCCTTGCGGATGCCGGGCCTACGCCGACGACACCGACCTGGGAGGCACCTACCATCGCCAGCTCGTCTGCCAGGACGGACTGCTCCCGAGTGCGTTGGGCCGGAACTGGGGTCGCTCAATCGAGACGCTCACTGGCTCCACCTGTCGTGAAGCTGACAGCTCATCCAAGACGCACATCGCTGTACACCGTCAGAGTTCCACTCCACCTCCATCTCGCCGCCGTCTCAACCACGAACTGGACCCCTCCATGGTTCGCTGGGCTGTGACGAGGCAGCATAACCCCCAGCAGCGGCCAAGGTCGATGCCGGAGGAGGCGAGGGCGGACGAGGGGCCGAGGGTGTGGAAGGGTCGGGTTGACGATGACCTCCCGCAGGTTGTCACCGAGTGTCGGCCGCTCATCTCCGTTGCTGCCGTCACTCACGGCTGTCTCTACCAGGCTCCGTCTCTGACTTACACTGTCGCAACGCTGCCGGTAAATCCGCAAAGGGCAACGACGTCGCCAAGATTCCAGAACTCTTCTTCATCGCTTAAAACAGCCACATAAATGCAGTGTTATTTAAATTAACTAAAACTGAAAGTAACTTCATCGTTAACTGAAAAGTTCTATTTCAGTTAACTAAAACTTAAACTTAAACTGAAGAGTACAAAACTGGAACTAAAAATAAACTTGAAAGTCAAAACACAACTAAAACTGAAACTGAAACTGAAAAGTAAACCGAAACTTAAATAACACCGCATAGATGGCGAAGTATTCGGCAGAAAGTGATGACTCTGCCGTCTCTCTTCGCTGCGTCCATTCATGGCTCAAAGGTCAATGCATCTGCGCAAATTAAGGAAAGGCTTTCAGTTGCTGTTCTAATGTGCTTCAGACGAGAAATCTACCCGTATATAACGACGATCTCCTTCTGATTCAGTTAATATTTTAGAATTATTATTTGTATTTTTTGCCCGAGGTACCTCAAAAACTTCATGAATTAGGTCGTATCATAGACTTTACAGAAGGCTTCTCCACCCGTCAGTTCACCTAAAAATTATTCGTAGAACTACACAAAACCTTTCTGGGACGGCAAGAACTCGTTATTATTTTAATTTTTTTTAAAAGAACTCTGAGGTGCATGTTATCCCTCGGGATAGTATTGCAATGACGGCTGTCTCTATCAGGCTCCGTCTCTGACCTACGCTGTCGCAACGCTACCCGTAAATCCGCCAAGAGGTCTTGATTTCAAAGCCGCGGCTTCAAAGGAAAAATAAGCCGCGGCTTCGAAGGGATAAGCCGCGGCTTCGAAGGGATAAGCCGCGGCTTCAAAGGGATAAGCCGCGGCTTCGAAGGGATAAGCCGCGGCTTCGAAGGCTTCGAACGGAAACCCTCGGCTTCAAAGGGATAAGCCGCGGCTTCAAAGGGATAAGCCGCGGCTTCAAATGGATAAGCCGCGGCTTCAAAGGGATAAGCCGCGGCTTCAAAGGGATAAGCCGCGGCTTCAAAGGGATAAGCCGCGGCTTCAAAGGGATAAGCCGCGGCTTCAAAGGGATAAGCCGCGGCTTCAAAGGGATAAGCCGCGGCTTCAAAGGGATAAGCCGCGGCTTCAAAGGGATAAGCCGCGGCTTCAAAGGGATAAGCCGCTTCCGGCTATAGACGGTAGGTAGTTGGGTCTTTAGTTGGAGGACTTGAAGTTTCCTACTTGCTTACTTTATTTTCATTCTTAATAAAAAAATGACCTGTTTCATTATTAAAGTAACGTAATAGTAAGCCTTGCCTATGTTCTGAAGGTGGACTTTAGAGCAATAGATTTTAATTATTACGAAAATAATTACGCAATCACACACAAATGCGACTCAGATTTTTTTATCATAATCAAAGTGACGTAACAACTAACAATCTATATTCTGAGAATGAACCTATATAACAATCGATTTGCATCATAATCAAAGTGACGTTACTACAGCCATAGTCCCCATATTCTCAAAGTTAACTTTCATGTAAGAATAGATTTATTTCATAATAAAGATGACGTAACGAAGGCGTCACAATGGGCCTAGTAGAATAATTGTTACATTTATAAAAAATGTTAGCTGAATTTAAACTAGCAACAAAGAATTTATTCAATGCTTGAAATGACGTAAGAATCCGATTACCTAATAATTTTAATGAATTAACGATATAGAAATCTCTTACTTCAAACGACACAATTAATCGTTCATAGTTTCAGTAATGTCGCTTGATGCACGAGCAGTCTGTGACCGATTACACGAATTGCGACAGTTTTGGACAACATTACTTCAGTATTCTGAGTAGATTTCTAGAAGGGGCGCTATATAAATCTCCAGAATGAGCATTGTCCCATAGTAAAGTCTTAGCTGGGCAGCAAGTCAACAGGAACTCACAACATGTGCTCAGAGGCCTCTTTCCTCCGACCGTATGTAGACCGTATGCTCTGGGCCCTAGACCTCATGAATATGAACTGCCCAAAAAAGATGACCACAATTTCATCTCTAGGGTTCTATATCGGACCATTCGGGATGTTAAGATTTAACTCTCAATCCTGGCTATAGGCATAAACTTATTGTTTTTAATTTCCTTACTTTCATTATCACATGTAAACAAGTTGCGGTATGTCAACTTTGTCAACGAAATCTACTACCCAAATCTAACCGTCGCAGAAGAGGAGGTTTTGCCTCTGTTTTAGGTGCTTTTCCCGTGTTGGCCCATCAGGTTGGAACTCTCTTCCCCAGTCTCTTCGCCTTGAATTACTAGCCATCTCACCTTCCCTGTTCCGGAGACGCCTTAAGACTTTCCTGTTCCCTGACGCAGGCACTGACGCAGGTCGAGAGCGCTGCTGATTTTTGAGCGGCGCTATATAAATGTTCGATTACAATTAACCATTTGACGTAATCTGTGGGACACGGTAGCTGATTGGTTAGAGCGCTCGCCGTGCAACGCCCAGAATACGGGTTCGAACCTCCTCTTCTGAGACGGTTACTGTGTAGAGACCTTGAGCAAGTCACCAGTGTTCTTTATTATTATTATTATTGTTATTATATTCGTTTATTGGTTTATTCGGTTCACCGCCATCGAGTTGGCATGGGGGTGCAGGTGGAGCAGAAATCTCGAGCCAACTTTCTACCCTGGCGGGGATTTGAATCCTCGACCTCTCGATTGACAGTCCAGCGCGCTAACCACTACACTATCAAGCACCCCTTAAATTTCTAAAGCGCTACTCAAAAGCTAAGCCAGGAAACCTGCCTATTAGGGTGGATCGAAAGTATATAGCTAAAATATTTTTATTCAGTAAACTATATTTAACAGTGGGCAACTGTTGCCAATTGGTATGACAAACACAGAGTAAAAATTTGGTAATTATTATGCATCATCTTGAGGCTCCCCAAATACTTTGAAATGTTGCTATATGGGGTCATTATGGGCAATGCTTACTCACAAACGCTGCCCATTGTTAGATGGGTTGTCCAGATGGACTTTAGAAGCGGTTCCTCTTAATGCAAAGATTCAAAACAGAAGTGGCGCAATATCAATGCTCATTGAAGAAGAAACAAGGACTTGGCCTTTGATGACATAAAATATAAATAATACCGGTCAGACGTTTGGAATAAATTGTGCAAGAGAGCTGAAGCAACTGATGTCTATTAACGTTTTCGTCCTGGCCATATATCTTTCTTCGATGATGTTAAGCTTATTCAAACCATCAACAGGATTTAAACACTATCACAAGTAATCCAGTTACTGTATTATGCGTTTATTATATACATATAAATATAATATAGACAAATACATATATAGGCCTACTGTGAGGCACGGTGGTGTGGTGGTATGTTCGGTGCCTTGTAGCCGGAGGGTTGCGGGTTGGAATCCACCTCAAGTCGCCGCGTAGGGACCCTGGGCAAGTCCTTGTCCGCGCTCTGTAGTCAGGAGTGCCTCTGAGTAGAAATCTTGAAGGGGCGCTATAACAAGTGCTCATACATGTATACATGTATACATACATACACACATAATATATATGCATGCATATGTATATACATTTATATTATATATATATATATATATATGAGGAATAGATATGCTTATGTTTAATGCACATCGGACGTTGATAAAGACAACCACTGTCTGTGGAAATTTATCTGACTTCACGTCCAGAATTTACTACAGCCTTATCTCAACCACACGCGACAGAATTGACGTAAACTGCTTTATCAACAAATGCTGGCGTGTACCTTCCCAATCGAACCGTTGAACCTTTGATTCTGTCAGTAGTCCGTGCAAGTTTCTACTGCTTCACTTTCGCATCCGTTACTTTGAATAGATAGTTTGAGATTCATTGGTTAGTGCAGCCATGCTCGGTGCCTATAGGGGTGGTCGAAAAGGAAATACATATTTAATATTTATCTCAATTCCTACAAGTAAATTAGATATAATAATTTATATGCGATTATATGCTATAGTTCAGGTCCGTAGGTTTTAATATCATCACCCAGTCGTAGCTGATATCATTATAATCATCGTCATCATTATTATTATTATTATTATTATTATCATCATCATCATTATCGTCGTCATCATCATCATCGTCATCATCATCATCATCATCATCATCATCATCATCATCATCATCATCATCATCATCATCATCATTACCAGCTGCAGCAGCATCATCATCATTATCAAAGGCGTAGCCCTACTCCGTAGCGTTACTGTTTCCACAACTAAGGCAAGTGGATGAAGATCTTTTCCATTAGAGCCGGGCAATAAAAGTTAATAATTAATAATCATAATAATAATTTGCAGCTACAAGATTTAAGCAGAGGGATTTTGTGGCCAGTCCGAGTGTTCGTGTCCCATACAATCATTTTCCAAGCAATCACGACAATTGCGATTCACCGATGGCTACCCTCAGGCTCACATCTAGTATACAGGGTCTTCCATGAAGAATTAACATGTAACGTTGTTATCTGCGGTCCATTGGAACCATTGACACTTTATTCGATAGCGCGATACTTAATACCGTGACACTTAATACCGTGACACTTAATACCGGACAATTAGTCCCGACGACAATAATACTCCCACGACAATTAATCCCGAAGACAGTTAATCCCACAGACTTTTAATACCTGTAGTTAATACTTGTACACAGAAGTACGACTATTTGTACGACTATAATTGTTGTCCATTATTATATGAAGGCGCGCCTCAGTTTATAAAGATGCGTCTCAGGATTCTAAAGCGGCTAAATGAAATTGAGATTCAATTTTCATTGACCATGGATGCGAATTTCGGCTGTTGTAGCAAAGGTAGGCCAACTGTTATACATTGATGTTTTTTTCGTGCAATGTCTCATCTATCTAACTCGTAACGTTTATAAGGAAGTTAATGTAACATTAGGGCCGAATAGTAAATATTGCAGTTCTATTGTTTTTACAGAATTTTACTGATTTTAAACTTTATTGTGATTGTAGCATTAAATGTCGCGGTATCTAAATTCGTGTGATTATGTGTCGTTGGGACTAAATGTCGTCGGGATTAAGACGTGATAGGGATTATTAGTCAGGTATTAACTGTCGTGGTATTAAGTATCACGGTATTAAATGTCACCAAACCGCTTTTTCCACCTATTAACATAATAATTATGTCAATAATTATACATGTATAATGCGGCCTCGATCTCACGATTATGTACTACCCTTTAAGGACAATAGAAATTATATCCCTCGTGTCCTATTCCAGAAACTGATGCCAATAGTTTGAGTCTTTGACAAATTGTACGATATAATAACAGTCCCATCTCTTGAACCATAGTTATATGACACAGTAGAAATAGGAGCTATAGAAATAAGACAGTAGGAAAGCAGAGGAAGTAGAGGCAGCAATCATGATGATCAGAACACACTTACTTACTTACTTAGTATTGTGTCAGACAAACCAGAGTGTGGGTCAGGCAGAGCTATTAATAGACTGAAAAAATTATTTCTAGGTAGTCTTAGTAACAGGGATGGATCAAGGTGCAGTACAAAGGAGAAGACCACTACAAGCACAGATTGACCAGTCATCAGGCATCCAGGGTATTGGTGAAAATAGATGTACACATAGGCAGTATAGATAAAAATAGTTATATATTTTAAACTCTATCTTAATTATTATGTTGAACAAATTATTATGTTGAACACGTTGTAATCAGTTGCGGTGTGTCAGCTGTCTTGAATGCCACTAAAAGAATATAGTAATAATAGTTCGTTAGCTCTGAGCCATTGTGAGGCGGGGTAGTGTAGGATTATGTTCGGTGCCATGCAGCCGGAGGGTTGCGGGTTCGAATCCACCTCAAGCCGTAGGTACCCTGGGCAAGTCCTTCACTCGCAATTGCTCATGCGCTTCGGCGTGAAACTCCGATTCAGTGTCCGTCATCACAGAAATCTTGAAGGGGCGCTATAACAAGTGCTCATACATACATACATACATAAAAATTACATACATTGTTCTACGAATTGAAACTTTATAGGCCTACTTAAGTCTCCATGTGATGAACAGCAGCTGTTCTTTTAATCGTCTGGTGCTCTCTGCGTTTGGAATTTGGAGGGCAGAGGTCAGGGTCATATATTTGTGCGTTCTAAGACTGGCGTACGGGTGAAGGATGTTTATTACGACTTATATGTCGACAACTTAAGAGTCCAACAAAAACAACCAGATGACTGGGTGGCTCACGCACTCTAGCGAACTCGACGTCAACTATTAACAAGAAGGGAAGAAGTGCAGTCACAGTATAATAATAATAATGATAGTGATAGTGACAGTGACAGTGACGGTGACGGTGACGGTGACGGTGACGGTGACGGTGACGGTGACGGTGACGGTGACGGTGACAGTGACAGTGACAGTGACAATAACAGTGACAATGACAATAACAATAACAATAACAATAACAATAACAATAACAATAACAATAACAATAACAATAACAATAACAATAAGCCGATTTCTATAGCGCCGTAGCACAGCCGAAGTGTTGGTGACTTCATTTTCTTAGCCTCAGCATATGAAGGCGGGTGTGAGATCTGAGATGCGCTCGTGAATAAGCTGGTGCTTTGCGCTTAACTTTAGGATAGCACTTTAGAAATTTCGAATTTGCGATTAGAATTACGCTTACCTGTGATGACGACAGAAGTATGCCTTCAACGCCGAGTTCAATGACTGTACATGGCTGTCGGTGATTTTTATTTTTGCAGTGTATGTCAACGCTCGGAGGAGCTTTTGACAGATGTAATAAAACATATGCGCGTAAGTCATTCACTTACTGAAGTTATATATATATATATATCTATATATATAAAATTATATATATATATATTATATATTATATATTGTATATATTGTATATTATATTATATAAAATTATATATATAAGTTAAGTGTTGTTAGTAAAGCTAGTTATTCTTATTTCTTTCTTCTGACAATGCGGTTTGTGTATACTCAACGACGGTTGAGTATCCCTCTGCTAACATGGTACACGGGTATCCCTAACTTACCGGGACTTCAGTCCCTTCTGGGTACCCGATTGTTTCCTCAAAACTTAATTAAAGATAATCATGTGATCTGTCTGTTTTAAATTTCCAAACTAATGATCGATGATTAATGATTATTCTCGATCACTAGGCCTACTTGTAAACTATTCTCTGGAAACAATAAAAGGATTGATTGATACATATTATATATATATATATAATTTTATATATATATATATATATATGCGTGTCTACAGAGAATTTATAATGAGCATTGACTTGTGTCCTTTGCATAAAATTAAACTTGTCTGAACCGGTTTGGAAGAGGTTGATGTAGCGAATCTATATGTATGAGTGATTTTTAAAATGCTGATTAACAATTGCATATGAGTTTTTGGGCTTTCAGGACCGTTGATGCAGCAAATGACTTTGATGTAAAATATGCTGTGAACTGTAATTATTTGAATCGGAAGTAATTAAAGAAACGTGTGATGATAAGTTGCCAAATTGAGTTAATTTAAATAGCGATCGTGTTCTATCACAGAGAAAATACATGGGGGGGGGTCCGATGGCGCATTGGATAACACGCTGACAGAGAGCGAGAGGTACCGAGATCGAGCTCCGTAGGCGGACATGCTTTGTAGGCTGCTATTAGCGCCGTGTATTGCAGACTGTCTGTTCTAATAGTAGTTAAGATTTATGTCTTCTGTCATTTGTGTTTTTGTGAAGTGCTTCAATGCATAACCGTACACTGTAACCGGTTGCGTTTGTCAACCGGATTGTTTCAATAAAGAATATTATTATTATTATTATTATTATTATTATTATTATTATTATTATTATTATTATTATTATTATTATTATTATTATTAATAAAGTAGAACTAAGGCAAATATAGAACAGTAATATAAATCAATGAATTTAAATAGCGTCTTTTAAAGATAACTACTCACAGGCTCTCCCGACCCAGCCCAAGCGGGGAAAAGACTTGAACAGCAAATGAGACTAAGAGTAATATAGAAGAAGAAGAATATTTTATAAGCTTATTGAAACCAATTGCATACCACATTTTGGTGTAAAACGCTTAAGCATACAAAGAACACTAAGCCGTATACAGTCTGACTTGACATCCCACGCAGGCCCTCGATAGATTATCTAGCCCATTACCCATTAAACTAAATTGATTCAAATAACATAACATCCTTATGATGAACGATCTTCTAACCAATCCAACGCCGGTCGAGATTTCTCGGTCGTGTACTCTTGGGCGTTTAAATTGACCTTTGCGCTTGATAGGTGGGAACAGGTCATGCAAGACATGACCCGGATCTCCTAATGGATGAGAAAAAGGTAATAAATTAGGGCAAGAAAGGCCAGAAGAGCTGAATGAATAAATCAATTTCGTTTATTCTCAGTATCAAGCTGATAGGTCGCGACTTGTAAGCCGTACAGTCTGCCATTATGTCCCATAAAGATTATCTTACCCATTACCCATTAAACAAAATTAATTTGAATCGCATACAAGAGAGGGAAGCCTGGTTAATTGAATAAGGAGAAAAGTTAGCTTTAGACATTCCAAATATGTCACAAGAATACCGACGTTGGGTGTCAGTTGGAAAGCTCGATGTCTCGTCATCCTCCCATAAACATGGTGTTAAATTGGGGTCAAATATTTCCAATGACATATATATATAGGGAGCGGTCTTGAAGGGAGGAGGCGGAAAGCGGAACATCCCCCGTGGAGCCTGCAGACTATCCCTCCGTGGGAATGCCATGCATAGTTCTTCCCGCTGTTTGCCAAACCATAAATCGATCTCTGATTGCCTGAGATGCAGCTAATGAACAGCGTGAAGGAAGTGTGCATTGCCCATAATTCACTCAATAAGACTTATCAGACTGTATATTCAGTCGTTCGCAAGATGTTTATGTGCATCTTTAAGAAGACGTTTGGTTTACAAACTTTTAAGTTCCTCTGCAGTTCAGGCGTATGGGTGTCTCTTTATTAAGACAATTTATTTTGCATCTATTTAAGTACCATCAATCAATCAATCAATATTCGTTTAATCAGTGCTTTTTTCAGTCGGAGCGGCGTTCTGGGACCTTTTTCAGCTACTAAAAAATAATTTAGCTAATTTACATTTTTAATAAAACATTATTTAATATATAGTTACGTAGTTTAATTTCAGTGCTTTAAGTGTTTATTTATAAATGATATATACGAAATAGAAATATTAGCATAAAATATGCTCCTATAATTGTTTTGAATTTGTTGAGTTCCGGAACCATTTCTTCCAGAAAAAAAGAACTGCGTTTAATCGTGAAACCAAGCTGTCACAGACGCAACTAGTTACAGGCAGTAAATAGCTAGCGTCATTAACAAGGAGAAATCCGGTCTCTTTCCTACTGAGGTACTATGGGAGAAGCATATACTTATGAAAATGCAATTGTCATTACCAAATACCATTGCAATTTATATAAGCGTTTTTACTGATATTCAGTGCAACACAGTAATGTGATAACTCCCTCCTTACAAAGTTCAAAAATGCATGTTAAATCCAGGCAAAAATTGTGGCATAGCTTTAGAGTAGCCCTTTAGAAATGTGCACTTTACGATCACGATAACGAACTGGAACAGAATACTAAGTACATTATCTCCAGCTTATACCTCATACCTTACCTCAATACCTCATTCCTTACCCCCAACTGACATTGCGACAAGCCTAATTCTGTTTTATATTATATTTGCGCTTCATTGATAAAAAAAACAATCTGATAAAAACACAGAAGTACTAAAACGGGTGATAATGGATAATTAAAAGTAATTTGAAATTCTTTAGATAAACTAGTAAATATTTTTAAAGATCTTGGTATAAATTGAGAGTTCTTTGCTTGGGAGAGTATGGTTGTGTGCTCTAGGTTTTTATTGGGGAAAGGGGAGTGGTCGGAGAGGAGGTAGGAGTTGGTGAGTCTAGGACAATTCCCCAGGTCAATTCCCCCCAGGTCAATTCCCCGGTCAATTCCCCGGTCAATTCCCCCGCCCGGCGTTTCAATAGGTCAATTCCCCCGGACAATTCCCCCGGTCAATTCCCCTACATATATATAATAATTATTATAAAATAATTACATATATTTTATATTATTATATAATTATATTTGTGCATATAAATTATATAATATATAACTAAATTAATATAATTAATTATATTAATATAAATAATATTTATTAATAATATATAATAATATATCATAATTATAATTATAATTATTAATATATAATATTATAATTAATATAATTATAATTGTTAATTATAATTATTAATTATAACTATAATATAATTAATTATAACTATAATATAATTAATTATAATAATATTTATCAATTAATATAGTAATATAATTATTAAAATAATATATAATATGTAATAATAATTAATATTATATAATATATAATTATTATATAATATATAATTATTAAATTATATATAATATATATATATATATATACATATAGGCCTACATAGGTATTTATATAATTATATTAATATTTAATAATATATAAATATATATAAATAATATATAAATATATTAATATTATTAATATCATATGATTTTATAATAATTAATTATATTGTTACTGATTAATTACAATAATAATATAATAATAATTTAATTATATTGTTATTATATATATTATTAATTATAAATTGAATTATAATATATATATTATTTATATTAATATAATTAATTATATTAATTTAATTATATATTATATAATTTATATGCACATAAATAATTTCGTGTGTTATAAACTGTTCATTTTAATGGGGGGAATTGACCGGGGGGAATTGACGCCGGGGGGGAATTGACCGGGGGGAATTGACGGGGGGGAATTGACCGGGGGGAATTGTCCGGAACCCGGGTTGGTGAAGTACATGCTTGGAGTTGTGTAATATGCATAAAAGGAGTTTCGCATATCGGCTATATTGGCAAGTTCAGAGACTGTTGGAAAGGATTGTTCTAGGTAACCTAGGCGTTTGGACCTAACTGTCAGAGCTGAGACAATTCTTGCTACCTGCTACTTGTTACAAATCGCGACCTGTCAGCTTGATACCGAGACTAAACGAAATTGACTGATTGATTGACAGGCTTGATAGAACTAAAGAAACGATCAGCAGAGTTCCATTCACTCAGCCACAAAAATCTTCAACACTTCCGATCAATGAAGTTTTGTTCCATCTCAGGGTAAGTGCCGTGAAACTTTAGACTCCTACGAACGCCTTTGCCTGCGACTTGAAGACTCTGTCTGCGGACGGCTAAGGAAGCATTATTTAAGTGCTGTGAGAATAAATATTATGGTTCGACTGACGGTGGTCGGCGTCTCGTTCTGCTGGTGTCTGTCGAGACCAAACGCTGATACATCGAGGCAGATGGATCTCAAGTCTCAACCTTTGTTACTTTAACGTCATTGTGCTTTGGCATCTCCTATCAATATGCAGGTGTGCGCGCCGTGGAATGTGCGCATCTAGATGCTGGTCTACTTCGAGCGCATTCCTAGCAAGCCGCTCTTAGCAGAGGATGGTACAGTGGTCGATTGATCTTGTAGCTTTCTAGTTTTCAATTGCTACATGCGTCTTTTCGGCTAAACCTGAGTTTGGAATCCTCGTGCGTCATTAGAAAGGCAATTTTCGTTGTTTTAAGGTGATGTATTCAGTCACTTTGTCAGAAATGTAGTCCCTTTGTTTCTTTCAACTTTCGATTGTCGTCTATTTTTTAGCCGTGTCTCTTGTCTCATAGTAGGCTCCATGAAGATTCGCTATATAAATTGCCGGAATAATAATAATAATAATAATAATAATGATAATGATAATGATAACGATAACGATAACGATATCGATAACGATAACGATAACGATAACGATAACGATAACGATAACGATAACGATAACGATAACGATAACGATAACCGAAAACGATAACGATAACGATAAAGGTAAAGGTAACGATAACGATAACGATAACGATAACGATAACGATAACGATAACGATAACGATAACGATAACGATAACGATAACGATAACGATAACGATAACGATAACGATAACGATAACGATAACGATAATAATAATATTTATTCTTTAATGAAGCGCCTGACAAACGCTGCGCTGTACAAGTACATGTTATGACGATTAAACAGTTCACAAGAACAAAAATTACAGGAGACATTGGCTAAATCCAAAAGATAGTGAATTGAAAAAGCATGTACCGTCCTGTACACTTTCCATTGACCATATTGTTGTATCTGTGAAATTACTTAGCGCCGTTTGCAATATTATAGCTCCTCACTTATACAGAGAAACGATTAAATAAATGGTCTTAACCGCTGGGAGAAAGAGGCGTAAAGAGAAGAAGCCTATTTCGCAGTTGAAAGTCGTTGAAAGCCCTGTCGTCGTTTTTCTGTGGGAAATCTCCGGAAATTTAGCGTGTGTTAGATTCGCTTTGGAATAGTATAATTTTATTATGATAAAAGAGAAGAAATTTGCACCCTAATTATGCACAATTTATTGATATTTTAATTTTTGTAATCGTAATTGCAACCGATCATTTATATAGCGCCGCTTAAAATCAGCAGCGCTATCGACCTGCGTAAATGTGTGCGTCAGCGAATAAGAAAGTCTTCATGAGTCTACGGAACTGGAAAGGTGAGAGGGCTAGAAGAGAATTACTGAGAGATGCGATCACTTGTTTTTGATTTTCATTCATTCCTTTATTCTGAGAATTTATATAGCGCCTCTTTAAGATATCTACTCAGAGGCGCTCTATGTACTAGCCTATTATGATGTTAAATGTCATTACGAGCGCAACTACATCATCATTTAGCAAAACAATGCATAGTTAGCTGAAAGAGTCACCAGTGGCGGGCCCACGTACACACGTGGAACCAACCAACGGATTCCCGTCGAAAGCTGACAGATAGCATGGATGTTCAGAGTCTCTGAGACAAATTACGTCGATAGAGTAGAGCGGCCACAGTTGACGTCGTTCGCAAACACGATGACGTTGCCTACGAGCAAACCCTCACTGGTAGAAGACGACGCAAGGCCGGCTATTCGTCGAAGCACAAGGCAGCATGTGTTGCACTGGCTGCCTATCTCTCAGCGGATCTCATACCGCACTGCTGCTGTAGTTTCACGCTGCGTTCTTGGTTGTGCTCCATCTTACTTGCGTAATCTTTGCCGCCCAGTGTCCGACCTTCCACCTGGAATGACCTCCCGCTTAAGCTCCGCTCTTTACTTGTGAGCCAACCGGCAGGGTTCCACAAATCCCTCAAGTCTTTTTCTTTAGTCGTGGCTGGGCCGGGAGCGCTTCTGAGTAGCTTCTTGAAGAGGCGCTATATAAATGCTCTGAATGAATGAATGAATGAATGAATGAACTAAACGGAAGAAGGCATTCGTCGTGTGTCGGTCGGTAGATTGAAGCGCCTCCATTGACTGAAGGTCGAGATCCCTCCCATGGCCTGCCGCCCGCCCGCGTCGGTCGTTGTCCGCCGAGACGAAAACACTCGGCGATGACGGCGTACACGGTCCGTATGGCTGAGGCTCGACCGTACACATCAGAAGGATGGGCCTGATGCAGTCACATGGCGATTTGCGAACAAGTACCCTCAAACGCACAAAATCCTTGGCAAACCCTACGAATAAGTCAGATAGCACCAGAAAACTCCAACATGTCCGAAGTTACTGAGCAAATTCTGCTTTTTTCGCCATGGAACCCGGGAAAGATAAATTTACACATCTCCACTATTCGTTCATTGTTTGAAGATATTTATGCAGAATTCTGAATCCTATTGGGCCACAGAAGAGCTCTGCCTAAAATTCGGTTTGATTTGGAGGAAGTCGTTTTTTTTGTCCAAAAAGTCACTGAACCCTGGTCATCGTTTGTTTTTTAAAAACTGCGGAAATTTATTGTGTACGGGATTCGCTTAAGAATAGTATATTATGAGAGGAATTGTATATTATGATAGAGAGAAGATGAAGAATTGAAAAATAAATGATCGAACAATCGAGAGGAATAAGAATAGGAAGAAGAATAGGAAGAAGAAGAAGAACATGATGATGAAGAAGAAGAAGAAGAAGAAGAAGAAGAAGAAGAAGAAGAAGAAGAAGAAGAAGAAGAAGAAGAAGAAGAAGAAGAAGAAGAAGAAGAAGAAGAAGAAGAAGAAGAAGAAGAAAGAGGAAGAGAAAGAGGAAGAGGAAGAGGAAGAGGAAGAGGAAGAGGAAGAGGAAGAGGAAGAGGAAGAGGAAGAGGAAGAGGAAGGAAGAGGAAGAGGAAGAGGAAGAGGAAGAGGAAGAGAAGAGGAAGAGGAAGAGGAAGAGGAAGAGGAAGAGGAGAGGAAGAGGAAGAGGAAGAGGAAGAGAGGAAGAGGAAGAGGAAGAGGAAGAGGAAAGAGGAAGAGGAAGAGGAAGAGGAAGAGGAAGAGGAAGAGAAGAGGAAGAGGAAGAGGAAGAGGAAGAGGAAGAGGAAGAGGAAGAGGAAGAGGAGAGGAGGGAAGAGGAAGAGGAAGAGAGGAGAGGAGGAGGAGGAGGAGGAGGAGGAGGAGGAGGAGGAGGAGGAGGAGGAGGAGGAGGAGGAGGGCGGCGGCGGCGGCGACGACGACGACGACGAAAAAAGAACCGAGAAGAAGAATAGGAAGAAGACTAAGATTACAAATGATGCGAATATGAAGAAAATTTATTGTGTACGGGATTCGCTTAAGAATAGTATATTATGAGAGGAATTGTATATTATGATAGAGAGAAGATGAAGAATTGAAAAATAAATGATCGAACAATCGAGAGGAATAAGAATAGGAAGAAGAATAGGAAGAAGAAGAAGAACATGATGATGAAGAAGAAGAAGAAGAAGAAGAAGAAGAAGAAGAAGAAGAAGAAGAGGAAGAGGAAGAGGAAGAGGAAGAGGAAGAGGAAGAGGAAGAGGAAGAGGAAGAGGAAGAGGAAGAGGAAGAGGAAGAGGAAGAGGAAGAGGAAGAGGAAGAGGAAGAGGAGGAGGAGGAGGAGGAGGAGGAGGAGGAGGAGGAGGAGGAGGAGGAGGAGGAGGAGGAGGAGGAGGAGGAGGAGGAGGAGGAGGAGGAGGAGGAGGAGGAGGAGGAGGAGGAGGGCGGCGGCGGCGGCGGCGGCGACGACGACGACGAAGAAAAAGAACCGAGAAGAAGAATAGGAAGAAGACTAAGATTACAAATGATGCGAATATGAACAGGAAGAAGACAGTTGTATAGAAAGAAGAAGAGAAAAGAAAAGAAAAGAAGATGATTAGGAAAGAAGAAATCACGATAATAAAAAGAATAAAAGAAAGAAGATGAAGAAGAGCAGTGAGAAAGCAGAAGAACAGAACGAAGAACAAGAGAAAGAAAGAGAGCAACAAGAATAGGAAGAAGAAGATGGGTAGATTTCTAAACTATTCCCGAGAGGTGCAAAGTGCTACCGTCTTCATTACTCCTTAGCTTCGGCATAATATTATGAGGTCTGGTGGTCATTATTCGTTTTATACCAGAATACAGTGCTTTTTTCAGCCGGAGCGGTCCGGAACGGCGTTCCGGGACCTTTTTCAGCTGTTAAGAAATAATATAGTTAATTTTAATTTTTAATAAAAAATTATTTAAAATCATTTAGATACTTTAATTTAATTT